>OVAN01003136.1:0-30299 GCA_900406275.1 Anastatica hierochuntica
TTGAGCTTAGTGCTTCTTCTAACCATTCATGCCTTCACTTCTTCTTATTAGACTTATATGAGCTTCTTTTGATCATTCTTGATGTCTTTCCCTTCATCATCTTTGGTCCTTTTGTGTGTGACACCAAAGCACATTCATTGAGAAGTCTCGGCCTTGTCATTGTGACTACGACCTCTCCTTCCACTTATTTGTTTCCTCCATAATAAGTGAAGATTAAACATGTGAAAAGATCGCATGGTGATTGCATGACAGTAAATCATGACTTTAAAGTGTCCTCGAGATAGTGCTTTCGTCTGTCGGATAGAGTAGGCCCGCGGACCCGGAGATAAGCGCTAGGATATACGAGGGGAGCGGACGAAGGTGTTACAATTTGGTATTAGAGTCGAACCTAGATGAGTGTGGAGTTAGGGACTTTCACTATCGAGAGTGACGATCATGATATTACCGATACATTTTTTTATTTCTTTTTTTATTTTATGTTCTTTTTTTAGTCAACTTATGTTCTGTTTTTTTTTTCTCGGAACTTATGTTCTCTTGTTTTTTTTTTCAGCATGTTCTGTTGTTTAAGGTGCGCACATCGTTGACAAAAAAAAAGGTGCGCACATCGTTACGATAAAAAAAGAAAAAAGATGTGCACATCATTAGGAAATTAAAACACAATAATCTAAAAGTTTGATTCCTTTGTTCTCATATTTTTGGGTTTATTCTTTTAGTATCTTCTTAAAATACTTAAATTAATTTACAAAAAAACTAGATTAGATTAGGATTTGTGTTATATGCATATAAAATATGAAGAAAATTCAAAAATAATCTAATATGATTGAAAAATCTTTAAAACACATTTCATAAATATTAAGTGGAATTATATAAATAAATTCCAAACTTTATATAACACAAAATTAATCTAATCGTATTAATAATAAATATATGTATTATACTTTTCATTTAAAATTATTTGAAAATAAATGATATGTTTTGCATTTTATTGTTTCTAAATTACATATTTGTAATTTAAATATTTAACAAAAAATAGAATTACAACAAAATCAATTATAAAAATAAAATTAGAAAAAGTTAAAGGAAATATTTTAGGATAATAATAGGGTTTTCCCTTTTATTATTTTGACTTTTTGATTTATAAGAAAATATCTTATAAAATCTACAATATAAATTGACACATGTCAACGATGACCCATGTCGAAATCTGATGAATTAAAATTTTTCCTATGTGTTGTGTTCACGTCGAACGTGCTCAGTTTTATATAAATAACTAGGTGATTGGTCCGCACCCAATGCGGGTTAGAACGAACTCTAAATTGTGTGATATAATACGTTGTGTAATGCATAGATTTATAGGTTGACATGATTATTTATGCATCTAATGCAATTTATTTAATAGTTATATCGATATTTTTTTGTAAGTATCTGCTTTGCATTTTTTACAAACCATAAACGTAGACCACAAAAGAAACATCTTCTCGTTTAACATTATTAAGAAACAAATTACGGAGTTTATAATATTAAAGTATAACAATAGTGTTTTTAAAAAAGCAAGATGTAAATTTGAGAAATTCAGTATAACAAGAACAAAATAAAGTTTTACTCCATAGAAATCTACAAATAAACCAAAACGAAAAGTTAGCAAAAACTTTTACAGCTTTGCATTTGGAACACCTCAATATATATTTGCAGATGATAATATAAAAAGCGTATTTAAAAAAACGTACCGTGATCTAGGGAATATTTTGAAATATTTGCTTGTGTACCACATTCAACGTAATTGTTTGATGACAATCTTCTTTATCGGTTATCAAGATTTTTAATCATGATCTCGATTTTACCCTAGATAGTGCAATATGTAACTGACCGTAAGAGAACACCGGTCTTGGTAGAAAAAACCGATGTTTTGAAGTGCTTGGCCTTGACTTTTATTGATGGTCATCGCAAAAGCTAACGTCACAGGAAATTGTTTGCGGCGCATCCTGAAGGAAAACTTTGCTTCGGGCGGTGTGACATACATCCTTGGGATCAAAACTTTTTTCCATCTATATCATTTCCTGTGATGATTCTACCTTCTATAATATGTCGTGCTAGCTGAGTAACGATCAACCTAGTACCATTACATAACTCACCTTTAGCATCAATGTTACGGAGACACATGATAGGAGCACCAACCTTTAACTTCAAACAATGTCTAGGAAGTCCAACGACTTTCACACTGTTCAAAAACTCCACTGGATAATTGGGCGCTTCATCATTGTTTTCGTATGTGTTAATATCTGATGGTGTTATGTTGTCAGAGCTAAGATAAGTCTTCTCTTCACCTAGAATCGAATTATAGTTTCCAAATGTTCATGTCGTCATGTTATTTATAAAAATAAAAAAGAGTTATGCAATACATGACAGTAGTAAAAATAAATCATGTTACCTGGCAATTGGGATAGCATGTAATCATTTATTCTGTCGACCTCTTCATTCGTTGGAGTAAAAATGGCTTTGTGTCTATACATGTCCTTATCTTGGGACGTCTGAAAAGATTCACCGTACACCTCATTCGCGATGGTTTCAATTGGATCTTCTCCATTCTCTTTGATTAATAAATCAGCGGGCATATCAATATCAACTTGACCATCGTTTGGAAAATTTATTTTGCCATCTCCAATATCCAAAATCCAATTGGAAAAAGATTCGAGATCTTTTGATTCCTCATCACACAGACCTGCTAGAAGTCTCATGTTTTTCGTCAGCCTCAATACCTTGCAATGATCACGAATTAAGAGCTAACAAAACAGTCTCTGCTCTACCTCCGCCAGGAATAACCGGTAAAATTTGTCTGAAATCTCCGCCAAAAACGACAATCTTATCGCCAAAAGGTTTGTTTTCTGGAGTTCTAATGATATCACGCATGTTGCGATCTAAAGTTTCAAAGAAATGTCTACTCATCATAGGTGCTTCATCCCATACTATTAATTTTTCTGCTTTAACAAGTTCTGCATGGGCTGAGACTCGATTCATTTTTTGCAAGTAGTAAACCTATCAGCATCAATAGGAATGCAAAACGTGGAATGTGCGGTTCTACCTCTTTCGAGCAATAAAGCAGCTATACCGCTAGATGTAGTATTGAGGACAACAAGACCACTAGAACGAATTGCTGAAGAGAGTGCTCTGTATAAGAATGTTTTACCGGTGCCTCCAAAACCATATATGAAAAAACGCCTCCTCTTTCATTCAAAGCTGCATCCAAAATCTGGTTGTACACACCTCGTTGCTCATCTATTGTCAACTCAAGAAGCCTTTAATTTTCTTTTAATTGATCTTCCCGAACATAATTAAGTTCGTCATCAATGAGCCGATTACCAGTGTACTCTTGAAAATCATAAGATTTTGGCATGAGATCCCATTTTCCAAGCGTTTTACCATTGCTGAACAAAATATTTTCAATCTCAGTTAGAGCAATGTGGGTAATCTGCTCATGAGTTAAATTCATCTCTGCAAAACGTAAATAACTTTAGGTGAAAAAATTAGTTAACCATCGATTTTTATAAGATAAAACACTAAACAAAACATGCTTACCAGGCCGGTCGAGTTCTCGTTGCATATTGTAAGGAATATCTTCTGTAAGATATTTCTAAGTAGCATTCCACACAACATGAGGTTGCAATAAGCAGCCAGCCAGCAACATAATAGCAAAAAACATCCGTGTATATCGACCAGAACAAAAGATGCTTGCTTCTTTTATACCTTCAATATATTCTTTGTCATCATCCATCAATCCCAAAGCATAGCAAGCATCCATAAAAGTACTATGAACAACACATTATACCCTTTTGACACCCTCATATGACGTTGGTCCCCTAACCCAATTTAGCAAAACTCGCAGAAAATACAATTCATCACAAGACGAATGGATATGGGCAATCCTCCCTATAGCAAATCCTTGTTGTCTTGGTCTCCATTCACGCATGAATGCTTTCCATACAAATCGGGTCGAAAACTCTGCATATGTCAACAGTTTTGCCTCCCGATATTTTTTATTTGCGTCTATCCAAGCCAAAAACACGGACTGGTTTATTGTCTTCTTGTTGAGAACACTCTCAATAGCTTCGTTGTCGTCGTAAAAAACCAATTGTTGACCTGGAAGATGAAATCCAAGTTTTTCTACATTTGTTGTACGAAAATGTGTAGAGAATGCAAGTATTCGCCAAGTAGACTAACATGCAGATACATATCTATTTAAAGAAAAACACAGCATCAATTACAAATATTGGTACGAAATTTTTTTTAATATAAACAAAAAAACAAAAAACACTTAAGATCTAAAATTCAAAAAAAAAGTTATTTAATTTTTTGTTACAATTTTGCATGTAGTCTACGTCTTAACTTCTTCATGTAATTGGACGATTCAGCACGTTTGAACATAGAATGAATTTTTTGTATCACCCTGTGGGGACATAAATTTTTTAAATTTTAGAACATATTTACATTGTATATAGGGTAGTTTGTATATTTTAAAGTTTTTTTATTTTATTTTATGCGCAGATACAAAATGTTCATATTTTTTAGTACATTTTTATTAGTATTATAGTATTAAAAATGCATAACCTATGAAATAAAAAAATATTTTTACACATTGAAGTGCATATATCTCAATAGTTTTATATATCTATGAAATATCATTATATGCAAAATTCATTTAATTAGAAAATTTTTTACCAACTAATCGATTTTCACTACTTCGAATCTAACAAAAACGTCAAGCGCATAATTTAAGACAAAAACAAAAAAAATTAATAAACTTGAAAAAATCCAACAATGGAGGTAATAAGCGGTTTCAATTTTTTTGTATTTGTATGGACTCTTTTATTTCAGAAACATATATTGAAGAAAAAGAAATACTAAAAGAATAGGTGGTTGTAAGTTTTAAAGATATGTAATAGTTATGGTCAAGCTAATTTTCTTTCTCTCAAAATTAAATTTTTTTCATGTATGCACAAAATACATATGTTTTAAGTTTTTATAGAATTGTACACTTAATGAATAAAAATTACAAAAACAATATTGAATACTAATTTTTAAACATTAGATATCATAGCCATAAGCACTTGACAAATATATTGAAGCCCGAAATATGAACCAGATCCGAGCCAAAGTGAACGGAACCGAACCGGATACTTTTGTTTTCTTAATTTATCTAAAAAGTGAAGACTAAAACTTTGGTGTTTGTAAAACTAATTACATAGATTGAGAATCATGGATCTCGTAGAACTAATTGCTTTGATTTATTAGCTATCGCTAGTTATATATAGATCTTAATTGAGTCTGTATATAGGTGTTTTGTAAATAAAACATAGGAAGAAGAGTGGTAAGTAAACTCTTCATATAAAAATCTTAGTTTATAGTTTATACATTATAAAACTTACAAATATAAAGAAATGAGAAGCATGACAACACTTGTTTAAAATGTGCTATTAAATACAATGGAGTGTTTGCTTCTTCAATATACACGCTCCTACTAACAGAAACAGAGCTCCTAAATGGCTCTGCTCTTTAAGGTCTTAATCACACTTACATAACTCAATGTGCAAATGCCACAATGGGTTTGAAGCTCCATTTTTCGCACGGGGAATTGCAACACTCTTCTACTCTTCAAATGCCACAATGGATAGATTACGCTGCATCGTGTGCCTTTACCACGATACCATCGAGGATCCACATTCTCTTGCAAGGTCGAATCCCAAAGTTTAGTTCTTGAATTTGTAGTTGTAACTGTTGGCAACAACGAAAACAGGTGAATACTAACATAATAAACAGGGAATGTACCTTAATTATATATTCTTCTATTGCATTCAGCTAAATAGAGTAATTCCAAGCAAAAGCCACCTCAGTACAAAAGATATGTCACTGTATACTTAAGCTTCCTCCATAATGTTAAGTGATCAAGGCCTATGGAAAAAAACACCTTGTTTACTATATTCACAAATGATGAAATTCATGATGTAGCTTACTGTTTCTAATACTTACAGGGTGTTTTCTCATTTTGATTTGTGAAGTAGATGAAAATCTTGCATTGACTTGAATAAAGGGAGATAAAATCTCGTGGACTTGAAGGAAAAAATGGTTCTTTGCTGCTAATCTGAAGGCAAAATAATAATCATCAACAAAAGTGGTAGTAATCTAACATGAACAAGCAAACAAAAAATCTAATGAACGAATAGGCTAATGTGCAAAATGCGATAGCATATCAATGACCGAATACAATACAAATGACGAAAAATCTCTACAATATTCATCATCCACATAATTCATACATTTTCAGAAAACATAAGTAGACATATACCTCCTTGATATCACGTTCTACCTCGAGCTTAATGTACGAATACTTTTGTTTTCTTAATTTTTTTTAAAAGTGAAGACTAAAATTTTGGTGTATGTAGAATTGTACTCATATAATCTAGTATATATACTAATCGATATAGCTCATTCACAATAATTAAATTTGATTCGAATTTATCTTAGCAGAATCAAATATGTATTAAATATAATTATTACTTACTATATTTAGTTTACGAAATTAACGATAATTTATGTAGCAATATATATCATTCCGTTTTCTCCAAAAGTTTTATTATATTCTCTTTTTGATTAAATAAAAACTTAAAATTGAATAAAAAATATAATTTTTTATAATAAATGTTCTTTATGGCGCAAGGTAAATTAAATTGCATTTTCCTATTTTAGATTGTCATAGTTATTGACAATATATCTTTCCGTTTTTATAAAAATGTACTTTCCAAAACAATGGACGATTTCATTAATAAGACTTAAAATATATAATTGAGATTTTTTTTAAATATATATAAAATGGTTAGTTAGTAGTATATATTTTGGCAAAAGCTATTTTTATTGTCATTTATAATTGGAATTCTCTAGCTTATGTATATAAAATAATGTAATAATAGCTTTTACGAATTATAGCTATTAATATAGTTTAATATAACTTTAATGTACCATAAACTGTAAAATTTTCAACTGTAAAACCCTTATAAATCTTTAATATATAGTAGAAAATAATATTTTTATTATTGTAAATAATTTAAATAACGACCAATAATATATATACCGAATTATATGACAATTTTAATTATTTACAAAAACCCGATTATATATTATATATTATATACCAAACTCTATGACAATATTACATAGTACATTATGAATTTCGTAATACAAACAATATTTAGCTACTTATTTTAAACTTTAATTCACAAATATTGATATGGTAATATCTTATTTGGCAATTGAGGTAAGTTGGTTCATGTTTAATTTTTTTTAATCTCATCGAATTAAATAAATCAAAATTAAAAGAAAATTAAAGTCTCATCAACCAATCAAATTATAACTTTAATTCTGAAACTTCACCTATGATCACACAAATCACTAAAGTGTAATTTCTTTTAATAATAAGAAGGATATTCGAACCAAAAAATTATAAACAACTAAATAATTGCTTTAATTACAAAATATTCTGTTTTTTTAGCTGGAGCTAAATTTTTAAATGGAAATGGTGTCACTATTAACTGGATCACGAAAGTTTATTTGTTAAAGAAAGTAAGCTCCATTAGAAAAGAAAAAGAAAATAAGCTCCCAACAGTGTATCTTATACTAGGTAATGGACATAAATCATCATTAATCACTAACTAAAAGTTTTTAATACTAAGAGCATCTCCATCCTTAAGTTCTTAACCCTAAAATCTTTAACTATTCACGGGTGGGACCCGTGAATAGTTAAGGATTTTTGGAGAGAGAAATCCTTAAATACCTTAGTTAAGGATTGATCCTTAACTATTCACGGACACGTGGCGGTCCGTGATTGGCCGAATTTTTTTTTTTTTTTAGTAATAAAATGGTGGGACCCATGAATAGTTAAGGATTTTTTGAGAGGTTCATGGATGGAGATGCCCTAACATTTTAGAGTGTCTGCATCAACTTCTATCAGAGTCTTTCTACGCTGTCACGTCAGAGCATTGTATCCAAGGGCAGAAGTATGATATAAATAGTGGGATTAGAGTTTAATGGGTCGTAGCCCATCACGTCAGAGCATCATATCAGGTCAGAGTACCCGTACCCGATCCAAAGAAAACGAGTACCCGGAAAAACGGATACTCTTTAGGAATATGAATTCCCGACTTGTTACCTGGATAAACATATATCCAAGAGAACGAAAACCCTTTAAATTTTAAATATTTATATTTTTCATATTTTAACATTTAAATACTTATATAATCATATAACTTTTTCTAACATTCAACCAAGTACAAAAATATCCAAACAAAAATTAAAATCTTCTAAGTTTCAAAGTTAAATTTAAATATTTCATATACTTAAAACATAGATTTTTTTAACGTCTTAATGAATATATAGAATATAATAACAATTAAAAACATAATTTAAGTTTTTTAAATATAATAAATTTGAGAGGAGCAAGTGGGTCAGTGGTTGCACCACCTCTGCATCTATCTCACCTAACCAGAGTTCGAACCCTGCACCTGCCTTTTGTTAGAGGAACTATTTGCCACTAGGCTACGATGACAAAAAAAAATATAATAAATTTTACAATTTTCTAAAAAATATTTTGTATGATTATATAATTATTATGGTAGATAATTATATGATATATAAATAATTAAAAACATAGGTATTTATGGGTGGAGGACGAGAACGGGTAGACATCTGATATCCGACTTTTACCCGCGGATAATAGAAATATAATACTCTTTACCCAATTCGAAAGCAATGAATACCTTTTTTTAGTTACGGTTGGATACGGGACGGACCACGGGTCGGAGATGGATAACAGGTATTAATGCCCAGCCCTAGCCGTTTCCCCTCTCCTCCTTACCAACCTAAATCGCCCCTTCACCACTCAAATCGACTCACTGCTTCGTCTCCATACCTCGCCATTTACCTTCTATTCGTTTCACCACGATGCTCTTTTCGTTACCTCCTCCAAATAATCGACCACGACCACTTCTTCTTCACCAAAGCCTGAGATGGCAACCAATCTTTTTATGATTTTTGCGCTCCATGATAGTTTATATATTATGGCTTTACAATCAAGAATAAAAATTGCAGTTCACACATTTAAAAGCACTTATAAACTTGATGCGCTCATGTGGAGAACAATTACCTTCATGAGCTTCCACTTTAAAGTTACATGTATCCTTATTGTTTTTACTCTTTCCATCTTTTTGGTAAGAATCCAATCATTTTTTCTATTTAATTTACCTTGCTTCCATTGCCTTTAATTACTGCATTATAAGAACTGTTTAGGTGCTAGATTTAGTGTCATTTTGAGCTGATTGCTAGCAAAATTCGAATATGAAGTTGCTCTCACTCTAGCCTCGGCTAATGTTCCAACATGGTTGAAAATATGATAAGAGAAAGAAGTTTGTTTACTACATCCACACATACACATTGGTTGTTGAATAAGCCAAACATTCTACTATAAATATTGAAACAAATGTCAAATTAAATAATGTATGCAATTATCGTATTAAAAGGCAAAACTAAAAAAAATCTAATTTTTTCATAAGAAATGAAGTATAAATATGAAACTAGCACAAAAATTTAATTAATAATATTAAAATTTGAAACATAATATATGCACATTTAAATATTTTCTCCACCATATATATTCTTGCTTATTTGCCATATTTGATTACAAGCTGAAACAAATGCAAATGACCTTGCAAGTTGACTCTTTCCAAAAATCTTAATTAGAAGAATCTAAGAGACCCTAAGAGAAAAAGTGAACCGTAAGGTGAAACAACCTAAATAATATATTTTTTTTGTTAATAACTTACATCATATTGTTATTGTTCTCAATGTTAAAGTTGTTCTACATATTCCATCACATCATTGAGTGTTTTAATCGAAGAAGGAGTAAGAAATGACTAAGGGATTTAAAGATTTTTGTTTAGAACATCTCCAATAGCTCTTCTTATTTTGAAGGGAGCAAAACCTCAAAATGAGGATTTGAGGGTGAGTTGCTCCAACAATGAATCCTCAAACAAAATTTTAAATTTTTTTCCAATTTGCAATATAGTCTTTAGTATTAACAAAAGTTGTTCAAAATGATAAAATTTTATGAATAAATAGAAAACATACATTGAATATATTACACGACACACAAAATTACATAATAAAAATTACATGATAACATAAACTACATAGATAACATAAAATCTTGTTAACTTAATCTACATCCTTCATTTGATCTCACTTGTCATCCACCGTTAGATTGAAACCCTATCATCATCCTATTCAAGAACGGGAACAAGATGATAATTTAGACTCTTTCGATGATAATACACGTGAATTTATGCGATCTGAGAAAGCGAGAATCATACAAAAAAGAACTCAAGAACTACAACAACAACAATCACCTTCATTTACTCCGAATATTTATGGACAATATTTCGGTGATCTTGGAGGTTCCAGATCCAATTTACCTCCATACTAGTATTTTGGTATAATTTGTAATATATGTAATATTTATGTGTTCATGTAATCCGGGTTTAATTTGTTTTAATTTGTGTTAAAAAAAAATTTATGTATTTTTGTTATGTGTGTTTAATTTGTTTGAATTTTTGTTAAGTTTGTTTAATGTATTTTTTTATGTGATAGTATATCTTTTCTATTAATAACTTTGTTTTTATTTTAGTGTATTTAAATTATTTAAAAGTAAGTTTAGTACAATTATTTATGAAAAACATAATTGTAGGGACCAAATACAAAATAGTAAAAGTTTTAAGGTTTTGAATAGTAAAACCTAGGTTTCACTATTCAAAACCTTAAAATTTGAGGATTTGAAAGCTTGTTTGAGTACCAAAAACCTCAAAATTTGAGGAATTGAGGGTTTGTTGGAGATGTTCTTAGAAACCAATTTAAAATTTTAAATAATTACGAACACATAATATTTAAATTCTATTTGGCAAATATACAGAAAAGGGTATACATTGTCTTTTCCTTTTTTTTGACACTAAATGGCTCTTCTATTACTCAAATAACTTGAGGTGGTGCAGCAAGCCACACCGGAATAGAACAACCCACAAATGAAAAAAATAGAAGAATGGAGTCTAGCTAACCTAGCTAAAAGATTTGCCTTTGAATTAGACACCCGTGGGACATAAGTTAATTTGAAAGTCGGAAAACCCCTTCTCGCTCTGTCAAACTTTTGAAGCTCTGTCGCAAAAGTTGGCCAGTCATCGGGCTTCGCAATCATGCAAATCACATCCATGCTATCAGTGCCAAACTCCTGTATCTCCGAATGAGCCACTATGCTCTACATCGACCAAACCAAAGCCTCCAATTCGGAGTGGAGGGGGGACATCCTCCGAACTTGATTGCGGGAACCCATCTGAGCGCATTCTCCATCACCCCCAAACAGAGCCCAACCCATCCCACTATGGGCATTCGAGATCTTCCAAGATCCATCAACCAAACAAATGTTACGCAAACATAAGGTTTGCGTAATCGTGTCCTGCGTCCCCAACGAGGGCAGCGGATCACGAATCGCTTCCCACGCGCGCCATTCAGAGATAGCACGGCTAATGAGATCTGAAGCCTCTCTCGTTTCGCGCCTTCCAGATAAACCACAGAATCCATGGATAGGACGCATGGGCATCCAAAACCTGATCTTCATTTCTCCAGAATAGATAGGCCAAATTACTATAAACATTGGACGCTGGGAAAACACCTGGCCGTAACAATGAAGGAACCAAAGCCCACACCTGAACCGCTGAAGGACACTCAAAAAAAGCATGGAAAATAGATTCCTCAGGAGCTCCGCATTGTGGACAAAGGTCCACACACGCCATCCCTCGCTGCACCAACTTATGAGTCACAGCTAGGTAACCCGACAACATTTGCCACATAAGGTGACGAGTTTTGTGTGGACGAATTTTGTGTGGGGCATCCACCGTCCACACAAAACTCTTCAGTGCATTGAGACTCGGTTGTACATCCTCCATCTCCTCCACAGAGATCGCGTGTGCAACCTTGTAACCAGACATAACTGTATACTGCCAGACTTAGTGAACTGCCAGCAAAACTCATCCCTGTGGAACGATTGTGCAATTGGCAAGCTTCTAATAATGGAAATATCATCTGGCTCCACGAACTGCTCTAACTTCTGGAGATCTCATTGCTTCGAATACCTAACAATAAAATCACTGACCACCATCAACGGATGTGCCACTGGGACGGGTGCCCTCGCCGGCCTTGCAGGGGACGTCGGGATCCAAGGATCAACCCACATACTAGTAGTAAGTCCGGAAAAGATCTTCTTCCGAAGCCCATGTAAGAGAAAAGGCTTGGAAGCAAGAATGCTCCGCCATCCATAGGAAGGGTTGTCCGACTCAGGGGCTTGGAGCGAGAAAAATACTTAAAGTACCTTCCTTTAAGAACCCTTGCAAGCAGAGAGTGCGGGAATCTAATGAGACGCCACAACTGCTTAGCCAAAAGAGCCAGATTAAACTCATGTAATGTCCGAAATCTTAACCCTCCATCCTCTTTTGACGCACATAACTTCTCCCAAGTCGCCCAGTGAATATCCTTCCGAGGAGGATCTGAACTCCACCAGTATCTCGCTATCGCACTCGTAATGACAGCATTGGGCTTTAGGCTCTCAGCTTCCATAGCTTCATAAAATATTCATTTCGTCAAATAGCAAAGACACACGTATTGAAGCAAACCCTTTCACTTGGTTTGGTCAATAAACATAAAAACTTTACATATCATATTAATATGCAAAAAGGTGTATCTTATTATTTGAAATAGAGTGAAAAGCGTCTTTGGGTCAATTGGTTAAAAGTTCACCTCTCCGGCAATTTTACCGGACTTCGACTCCACTAAATTGTGTTGTCCCCCGTAGTAGAATTATTTGGCTATGGATCGGATCTTGTCGATCCAATTATTGATAAAAAAAAAAAAATATTTGAAATAAGATTAGTTTACATGTTTTAATCTTTGGTCTACGGAGACATTTGAGCCTCGATTGACGATCATAGAACAACAATTATTTGAAATAACACAAACACAAGCCTAGGCATTGACAAATTCAATCAAAAAATAAACTAAAATAACATGTGAATCTAAATGATTCTTAATATAAGAAAAATATTTAAATAAACCTTTTTACATAATTTAATTGGCACCAATCAAGCATTAAAAATATTGAAAAGAATATTTTAGTTTAAAAATTATTTCATTTTAAACATGATCCTATTAAAAAAAATATTAATTTTTGTTTACATGTTCTATAAACTTTAAAATTTAAAGACGAAATATTATTTTTAAAGGTTTAGTTCATTTGGGCTAATTCCACTAAAGCAAAGCTCTCACATATCCGATCAAAGAGAAGATCAGGTAGAGAGACAAACCATGGCAACGACTTCTCATCCGTGGATCTCATCTCTCAACTTCACTTGCTCTCCTTTCAAACCCACTTCGCTTGCTTCTCCTTCTTCTTCTTTATCGCTTACTCCTAAGCTTCTTCGTCCCCTTTTGAGTTTTTCCGTTAAAGCTTCCAGAAAGCAAGTAGAGGTAAATGGTTTCAATCTTTAGCTCCAAGTTTAGATCTTTTATTGTTTACTTTGTTATATCCTACTCATTTATCGCCCAAATTGAATAACTTTGAAGCAATTTTGGCAAAAATTGTTCGTTTTCCCTTAGATTTAAGCTCTTGTGTGTTAAGTAGTTTCTGGGTTTACTCATGGAGATTTCATGTTTCTTTTAAAAAAAATTGAAACTTTGTCTCATTTTGGAGGGATAATATAACATTTTGAGCGGATGGGTTTGTTGATTGGGTGATGTTAGATAGTGTTTGATCCTGATGAGAGGCTTAATAAGATTGGTGATGATGTCGACAAAGAAGCTCCATTGTCTAGGCTCAAGCTCTTCTCACCTTGCAAGGTTTAAAACACACTACGTATGCTTTACTTTCTTGAACTATCTCTCTTCTTTTTTAGGCTAAGAATCAATGGCATCATGTCTTATACTTTTCTCAGATCAATGTTTTCTTGAGGTTAACCAACAAACGGGAAGACGGGTTTCATGATTTAGCTTCTTTGTTTCATGTGAGTTCTTCCTCAACAAGTTTGAAGCTTTTCCTATATCTCATTGTGTCTTGATGTATTCAAGTGTTGTCTAGGTGATTAGTTTAGGAGACACCATTAAATTCTCCTTGTCACCATCGAAATCCAAAGATCGTCTCTCTACTAACGTCGCTGGAGTCCCTGTTGATGCGAGGAATCTGGTGAGATGATTTTCATTATTTTAATAGATGACCTCTATGTGTGGTGAAACTATTAGTCTAATTCTGTGTTCTGTGTTGCAGATTATAAAAGCACTTAACCTTTACAGGAAGAAAACTGGTAGTAACAAGTTCTTCTGGGTAAGAAGAAAACATTAGACAACAGTGATATCTTTTATGACCATTTTTGCATATAACATGTTTCATACTCCTACCATTACTTAATAGTCTTTATTGATATGGACAGATTCATCTAGACAAGAAGGTTCCTACCGGGGCAGGACTCGGTGGTGGAAGCAGTAACGCTGCAACTGCACTCTGGGCAGCAAATCAGCTCAATGGAGGTCTTGTCACTGAGAAGGAACTTCAGGATTGGTCAAGTGAAATTGGGTCAGATATTCCTTTCTTCTTTTCACATGGAGCTGCCTATTGTACAGGTAGAGGTGAGGTATGTTTTGTTTAGTTTATTCGCTTCGGAGTTCTACTACATTTGCAAACCCTTGTTCTGATTCAGTTCCTTTACAATAATTGGTTTTGGGCTTTGGGGTTGTAAACAAGGTGCAGCTTAGTTTGCTGAATTCTAATCTAAAGGCTAATGCAGATTGTCAAAGACATTCCTTCTCCTTTTCCTCTTGATCTTCCGATGGTACTCATAAAGCCACGAGAAGCATGTTCCACTGCTGAAGTTTACAAAGTATATCAACTCTAACTGATGATTGATATTTTGACTTCTAGAAGCTTTTGAGGATTTCATGGCTTAAGCTTTTTTTGTTTTTCAGCGTCTGCGTCTAGATCAGACAAGCAACATTGATCCCTTGACATTACTGGAGAAAGTCACCAGCAATGGTGTATCTCAAAGCACTTGTGTAAACGATTTGGGTACGATCTATGCGCATCTGTCATGTCTGTCTCCCTTCTTTTCCCAAGAAGATAGTCACATCTTTACATGTTAAGATTTAGTATGCGGTACATGGGCCGTGACTTACCTTTTCTACACGTTTGACATTTCCAGAATTGCCAGCATTTACTGTTCTTCCATCTCTTAAACGCTTGAAGCAACGTATAATAGCATCTGGGCGCGGGGAATACGATGCTGTATTTATGTCCGGGAGGTATTCCACTGCTACAACTCTTTCTTTCTATCGCCACGTCACCGGAAAATTTCATAAAATCTTGATAATTGCATAGTTGTGCATCTAGTAATTAAGTACATAGCAACTTACAGTAAATACTTTGATGTTGGTCTTGTACTGTTGCTAGTTTTTGCTATGCTAAACTTTCCCATGCCTCACTGATTTTGCTGGATAAATGCATAACAGTGGAAGCACCATTGTGGGTATCGGTTCACCAGATCCACCGCAATTTATATACGACGATGAAGAATACAAGAATGTGTTCTTGTCTGGTATGCTCTTCTCTTGTAGTTTTGGTATCAGCAAGTCTCACAAGCATTGGTTTCTTCTTATAAATCTTCTGCTGTTGCAGAAGCAAACTTCATGACCCGAGAGGCTAACGAATGGTACAGAGAACCTGCTTCCGCAACTGCAACCACCTCATCCTCTGACTCGCGCTTGGAGATTACCAATCAGATGTAACATGTTGAGGCCAAAAGGCTAGGCTTTGTTCTTTATTGATTTCAACTTCAATTGTTTAAAAGTTTTTGAGTTTTTGATGCTCATAAGATAAATTAAAAGAGAGAAAGAACATATTCACGATCAAACAGAGAAGCAACCACACAATAAGAGTCATGAAACCATTTTTGCTTTTGTCTTTTCTTTGTTCTTTTCTTGTTTTATTATTACTTCCTCTGCTATTACAGAGAAGGAGACACATATTGTCTAGACAAGCTAAAGATATCTTTTCCTTCAAATGGTGAAGTCCAGTCCTGTGAGGTTGCTGCTTGTGTTTCCGCGACTATGCCAACACCCGCATTCTCCATAGATACAAAGTTGCTGCTGTTGTTGACTCTACCTCCCATGGAGCCTTTTAGACTGAACCTGTTCATGCCTGAGTCACACATGTGGCTACCGCTCTTTGACTCGGACCAGAGTCCATTGAGTTTGGTATTTTGGTATAAACCTTGATCTAGACTCCAGTCTATGCTTGTGTAATCCACAGAACCACCCGAGCTCCAATCGATTGGTGAGGATGCACCTGATGTTCCGGCTGAACTAATCGCAGAGAACAGTCCCAGAGAAGAGGCAGCCGATATGGAAGGAGATGATGGAGTGTTTCTGTTCCATAAGCCGCCATTTCCTTGTGGGATACTACCATGTGGATCCAGCTGGTTGTTGTTATTACTGAATCTCCTATGGTGTTGATATTGAAGTTGCTGGTAGATCTGATTTGGATTCATACTGTTTGGATTCGGACTTCGCGCGCTAGGGATGCTATGTGTTTGTTGTATGAACCCATTTGACTTCATGATCTCTACACTTGCAGCAGGATGCCAACTAGTAGGGGATGCACTCGGGCTTAAAGTTGGAACGGGATTTGTGCTTACAACTTGTGGCCGTTGCTTCATTGCCACAACTGGTTCCCTATTTACTACTGGCTGCTGCTGCTGCTGCTGCTGAGGGTTCTTAAATTCATTTCCACTAGCTACATAGCGAGCTTCGATCCTCACAGAAGGCTGAGGTGAAGATGATGGCAAAGGGTAGGAAGCAGAAGGAACCTGTCCTGTATTTGGCCACCTTTTATCGGCCAGGGCAGCAGCCTGATGAGGTTTTGGCCAATCTAACTTCGGTTGGGGTCGTTTCATTGGCTGAGCCATTTTGTTCATGGGTAAGGCTGTGGAGGGTGACTTTGTATAGTTAAAGCTTTTATCATCTCGTGTTGGCTGTAAGCCAGGTAACAGAACAGGTTGTGTTTCTGGCCGTTCTGCATCCGAATTCTGATAACCTACCCCTACTTTAAGTTTACCATTACTGGCTGTAAGAGGATCAACAGATTCTTCTTGTTTCACTGGCACAGACGAATCTTCATACTTAGTGCCTTTCATGACTTCTTCCGCTCTGTCCAAATCACCCTCTGCTTGAACAACAGCACGCTCTATTTCCTGCCTCGTACACTTCAAAAGTAGCTCCATATGTGTAATCCTAGCTAGTTCTTCTGTTATGTCTATTTTCAAATTCCCAGGAGTTTGAACGCATTGCTTCTCGATTTCTTCTTCACCTCTGTCAAATAACCAATGAACAGATTCCTCTACCTTACCTTCATTCATCATCAATGCTGTTGTCGCACGCTCTTGAGATATTCCCATTGCCACAAGCTGCTGTGTAAGGGCTTCAAGCTTTCTAGACATGAGATAAGTGCTACACTTTTCATGCAGCTCCTGAGCCCGCCTCTCCTTCTGCCTTTGATGTTTTCTCTCATTCTTCTGACGGATTTTTTCTCGCTTATCATTGTCTGCACCTGGTATCACCTCCTGCTTAAGGGGCAAATTCGTTGTTTTCTCCTTGTGATCTTCCGACTCGCCCGAGCAGCTACCGTTATTAGAAACGGAATCAGACTCAATCCCATTTACATCTGCCTCATCTATACTTCGGAAACGACCATAATGTAACGGTGGAACGGAAGCTACTGAGACTGAATCAAGAACTTGGAATGTCCCTAGAAGTGGATTATAAGCACTAGCTGGCATGCTGCTATTCCCGTTAACAGACGATGCAGTCTTCGGTGATGCCTTTTGAGCTTCTTTTCCAGTTTTTTTATCCTTCGACTTCGACTTTGTTGCTGGCGACATCTCTGCAAAGAACATCAATACCAATAAAACATCAAGAAATGAAGCAAAGAGTTAATGTGATACTACGAAAGCTAACACGAGAAGACAAACGGAGAAGAAACAGTGAGGCTTAGATGGAGAGACTCATCTTTACAGAGAACACAAACGGAGAAAACAAAAAAGACTTAAGCTTTGTCATTGCTAAGCAATTTCCGTTGGTCGATATACAAAATGAGATTGGTACAAAAACGAATTCAAACAAACAAAATTTGAATCAACAAAACAAGGGAAAGAGACGAACGTTCGAGAGAAATGGAAATTCCCAAAAAGACAAGAGCGAGAGAAGAAGAAGCAAAATTTATGAAAATCAAATCGAAATATAGCTGAAAAGCTTGTGATTCTTCACATGGAGATGGGAAATTTTCATGAAGAATCCGTGAGGAATCACGAAATTCGGTGAAAATCATCGAAAACAAATCACGATAAAGCGAAAGGGAAACAGAGAGAGAGAGTTTCAATAATCGAAGACACAGAGAGAGAGGAGAAGAAGAAGAAACCTGTTGGGGAGAAGATGATGATTGTGAGAAGGAAGAGCGATCGAAGGAGAAGATTGATTAGGGTTTTTGATTTTGGGAGGAAATGAAATGGGGAACCTATGGAAATGAAGCTGTTTTTTTGTGAATATATGTAATTTAAGCCAATCTTTGACTTCTTTGTATGTATTATCTCTTTGTTTCTTCTTCTTCTCACTTATCAAAATTTTTCATATTCACAATAATATCCAATTGTTAACAAAAAAAAAACCTCTAGATGGATAACATTTTCTAAAAAAATTTTAGTCATATTTTCTTATAATTTTGTTAGTGAACAAAAATAAAGTGATGAAAAAACATAGTAAAATGTAATAAAAATGTAGAAAATAATGCTGGTTGTTATTTTTGTGATTGATAACTATTTCCTCTGGAGAATTTTTTTGTTTTAAAATAGATGATGTTTTCATATTTTTATGCAAAAGGTTAATGTTATTTGGTATTTTTGACTATTAGTATTATGTAATTTTTTTTTTTTGACATCCTGCAGTTTACTTTTCTGTTAGTTAAATTAGATGTAGTTAGTGTTGTATTTATAAAAAGAAAGATAAATTTAATAAAAGTTAATAAACTTTTAATCCAATTAAAAAAACAGAGGGAGTATTAAAATGAAACTAAAATATATTTAATCAAATCCACTCCTATCCTTGTCGAAAGGACTTTCACATAGGTTTGTATGTGTTCGGCCACAAACCAAACAATAGTGACTATGAATGAAAAATAGTCTCTTTCATTGTCTACTAAAGCTCAAAACCAAAAGCTTCTTCCTCATCTAGAGGATTCCAGATTCCTCCTTTTCTTCCAAAACGTAAATAAAAACACACACATATGTGATATGTGCAACTCTTTCTTACCATTTTTTTACTCACTCATCATCATCTTTGTCCCTTTTCTAAAGGGCCGGCCATAATGATATAGATCGATTGCCTCCAAAACGCAAAAAAAAGTGTTTGAAAAAATGTGGCCTTATCACGGTAATTGTTTATAGCTCTACAAATCTCAGAACCGACCATGTCTTTCAATACTATAACAAGTATTTATCTCCTGCACGTATCCTAAGTCCTAACATTTAGTAAGGATCCATTTCATTCAATCAAAGTCAAATTCGAGATATTTCTCTCTAAAGAGTTCAAAATCTGCTGATAGTTTGACATAGTGATTGTTCTAGACAATCCAAACACTTTTATTACAAAACTAAAAAACAATCTCTTATTGATCCATACTTGTAAGACTAGAAGAAAGATAAACTTGTACCAAATATTTTTGGTGGTACAAAATACAAATGATCTAATATACAAATAAACAAAATAGTGGATGGTTGTTTTTGTATATGTATCTATATCATAAAATGTGAGAAGAGTTTGAGAGTTTGGTAAAATCATCTTCTTTGGAAATTGAAGGCTTTAATGGCAAAAGCAAAGACAAGTGAGAAGAAGACGCAAAAGGCGACTACCATAATAGCTGAGACACCCAAGAACTCGTGTTTGTATCCCATCACTTCCTCTAACAATTGTTTCACCATCACTTGATGAACACCATCTGATAGCTTCACCTTTCGTTCATCATCTCCATACTGAGACACCAATAATCCGTAGAGTGTCCACGCTACGGGGTTGGCCCAGTAGTACCATCTCCACCATAAAGGAATCCTCTGTCGAATCAAATCAAAAGATCAAAGTTATAAAATAGTAACAATGCATTTAAAGTGGTGTCTCAGCTACTTTACCTTGTATGGGATCATGAAACCGCTGAAGAGGTTCCAGAGCATGTAGAAAGGGGCAGCTATAATTGAGGCAACGTTGTGGTTTGGAGTGATTGCTGTTGTCATCATCCCGTAGAAGGTGAAGTACATTATCGAAAAGTACATGAAGAATAAGTACCACAAGAACTTTACAGCCGACCATTCGAATGCAGCCATCGCATAGAATATGCTGCTGTATATAGTGGATTGTGCTAGCACATATGGGAACTCTATAAACACCTGTGCAAATGCAAAGGGGAGGGCAGAGTACATTCCTGCTGCTCTCTCGCGGTATGAAACAAATCTTTCTATGGAAACAACGGGCTGTGCAGCGGTTGCGTTAGTGATTCCAATGAAAAGAACTGCTGCATACATCGATCCCATTGCATTGAATAACTGTTGTTGGGTGTCCCTATACATGAATTGAAGGCATTTTAGCGAAAGCAATGTCCAACTTTCCAGAATTGGAAGCTGCGTAATCATCAAAGAGAACAATACAATACCTTTTGGAGCCGAATTTCCAACAAATTGTTCCAAGCATTAGAGAGATAACTATGGTGTAGAAGAAACGAACTGCGGTGTATTGAGGGTTTCGCCAATATGACAAGTTTTGTTTCCATAGACAAGCAACAAACTGGCTATAGAACGACTGAGAGTATCTGGTTGGAAACTCGAGTTCTTTTGAAACATTACTTGGCTTGCTGAGGACTTCAATCAGCTCTTTGTTGCGTCTACAATAGATCAGAGACAAGATATAAAGTAAACCGAAACTCTCAAATATAATTTGGATTCCAAGTGTATAGTTCTGACTCAATGAGGAAAGTCACATACCGACATAGGTTTGAGTTCCTATAAATTTCAGCAAAATCAACACCAAGCCGGTGTTCCTCCGTTGAAGAGGTGACATCAAGCATCCATGCTGCCGGATTGTGGCCAGGTTTGATCTTCTGCACCCCTTCAATTGACTATAAAAAGTAGAGTAACAGAAAGATTTTGATTAACAAGAATATCTAGTTTGAAAATGGTAACTTCAACCAGGTTTCATTTCTGAGGATTAACTAGCAGAGTAAGAATTTTTGAATCAAGTACTAAGAACTAAGGCTACCTCGAAGTACTTGATAAGCTCACAAGACTTCTGACCAAGTGGACCGGCATATATGAGCTCTCCACCACGTTTCATGAACAAAAGCTGCATAATCAAGGAGGTTTAAGGATGAGGACTTACAATTCTGCATATCGTTGTTTCATTATCCAAATCATTTGTAACCAACCTCATCAAATGATTCAAAGATATCAATGCTAGGCTGATGAATCGTGCATACGATTGTTCTCCCAGTGTTGACAATATTTCTTACGGTTCTCATCACAATGGCAGCAGCCCTTGCATCCAATCCTGAAGTTGGCTCATCCATGAATACTATAGAAGGGTTTGCGACTAGCTCGACAGCTATTGTTAATCTTTTCCTCTGTTCAGTTGATAAGCCATCAACTCCAGGTAGACCCACCAATGCCCCACTCAAGGAGGTCAGCTCCACTAGCTCCATCACCTCGTGGACAAACGCCTCAAGAATTGAAGTTTAGAGATGTCAGCATAATCCAAGACAAAAATATTGAAATGATCAAAAGATGATGGAAAATAAGTTACCCTTTGAGTTTCTGAATCAATATCTGATGGTAAACGAAGGCATGCCGAGAAAAGTAGAGATTCAACAACAGTTAGACATGGAGAATGAACATCGTTCTGCTCACAATAACCAGAAATTCTTGCAAACGTTTCCTGTCTTTTGGGAAAACCAGATATGTACACATCGCCTTCGATTGTCCCACCGGTTTTTCTTCCTGCTAAAACATCCATGAGGGTTGTTTTACCGGCACCACTTACTCCCACTAACGCTGTAAGAACACCTGGTCTAAAAGCTCCAGTAATATTCACAAGTAGCTGAAGCCTATCTTCTAGTATCCCTTGTTCTTTTAGTCCCTGAAAATTTCGTTGCATGAGTAGGCATATACAAAATGCGTTCAAACTGGAATATCTAAGCAGCGTAGAAACCTGTTACATACCAAAGGAACCTCCACATAGTAATTGATATTGCTGAACGACAGAGAGAGTGGTTGAAACGGGAGAACCATGCCTCTATTCTTGAAATATTTTCCTGGAACAACAACTATAAGCATCAGCTTCTTTCAGTTCAGTAAACAGATGACAAAGAAAAACCTTTTGTCCCCTCACCATGTATTGAGCCTGAATGCTGCAAGTACTCTCTTAGTTCCACAACAAACTCGTCGCCTTTCCTTTTCTTGTCTCTCTCATCCAACTCTTCTTTGGATACAACAGCTTGTAACTTACCCCATGCTATTAATTTCAAGGATATGAAAAAGATCAGGACAAAGGCTTACAATGGCAGATGTTTGATGCTTCGAGTATGCGGACAAGGATTAGAAGCTTACGGTTGAGGTATGCTAGGAACAGCGTAAAGAGTAAATTAAAAAGAATTGTGTATCCAAGCAAGGCACCAACACCAATCCAATACCAGTAGTTCTCGGAGAACAAACTTCTTTCTTTCAGCAACGCTATACCAAGAGGGTCGGTGGTGTGGTTCCCAGTTCGCTTCGCAGACAGAAAAAAGACCGATTAACTACGATAGTATATTTCATCACATTCTATCACATGTGATTTCAGACCAAATGCAAACCAAAACTAGACAGCTAGTCAAGAAAAGGAAACACTTAATATATGCAAAGAAGCAGGTTGTAGTAGATATGTTGGTAATATTTTACCTTTTCCCAAGAATGGCCGAGGAACTCATTCACCGAAGCTGCGTTCTGAGCATACATCAAAGGAGAAATCCAGTAACCCCAAATCCACCAGCTAGGTATGCTATCTGGGAAATCAAATAAGAGAATGAGAATTCATATGATAAATGAAAAAGTTTAAGGGGTTCCAAGAAAGAGTATGAAGACCTCTGGAAATTATAAATCCTCCAAGAGTCATAACCACCAGCATTGCAAAGGACCCAAATGTATTAGCAACTATCATATGTCGGCCTAACGAACCCATCACGCGGAAAAGACCCAAGGACATCTGATGCAGAAGGAAATACAGCAGGAACTGCTGAAGAAACCTGAAGATTAGAGAAGTTCACTGTCAACCTTTCTTTATGCAAACAAATCTTTGGCCAATTTGTTTCTGAGTACATACCTGGTAAACTGAGGATCATATCCGATTGTATAATATGTAACTGCCACCCATGTGGCAGACTCTATTATCGAAGTAGGGATACTCAAAAGCCAGGAAGGTAATGTATAAGCCCAGCTTGGGTAAAAATGCAAGTCTCTGTGCTTATAAAGAACAGGAAGCTTAGCTACTAGCATTGGAACCTCTGTAAATCCGTTAAAGAGAATGATGACCATCGAAAAGTAAAGCGACCCAAGATATATGTTGCCATCATCAATAGTGTTGTGATGCATTGTTGTCCGGCAAAAGACCGTCATCGTGATCAAGGCAACAAAAAATAGCTGCAAAGGTGTAGTATGTGGAGAGAATGAAATAGATAAGACATTTAATTTCTCGAGTATAGTGTGAAAAAAATTCAAAAGGGACTGAAGAAAAATAGTTTGGAGCCAAACCTGAACGAACTTGAACACATAGATAAATGCATTCTGCTTCATCAGTTGCTTCTGCCAGGAAAAGTTGATCCTGAGAAGTTCCCTCCTCTTAACACCGTATTGGGATGTCGACAGTGCGGCTGAATGATTGAACCGTTTATCAAATGGAACCTCAAGTTTCTTTGCCAACTTCTTACCAGTTGGATATGAACGAAAAGCTTCAGCAAACTTTCCAGGAGGTACATAGCGATAAGGCCGAAAAGGAACTGACCAGTACTGCTGCTGGTCTTTCTTTGAAGTGACCTATTAACAGAAACTCGTTTAGAACGTGAAAAATAACAATCTATATTACTACTTCAAACTCTTTAAATCTTACCTCTTGCAAGAAATCTGCCACATTTTTCCTCTCGGGGCAGCTAAATCCCAACGATGAAAAGAAGTCAAGAACATCATCACGAGGACCCTGGTATATAATTTGTCCCTCGGACATAAGGATAACATCATCAAATAACTCGTAAGTCTCAGGAGAAGGTTGGAGTAAAGAAATGACGGTGGTTCCTTCAAGCGCGTGAGTGGAATGCCTCATGTACATGATAATCTGATGAGTCGTTGAACTATCTAAACCATTCGATATCTCATCCATGAAAAGGACTCTTGCTGGACCTACTAATAGTTCCCCTATGATTTCAGTCCCAGTCAATTCGCAATGGTCAGTGTAACTACTGGTTAAATCTTCTGATTAAGGAATAAAGAATACGCACACACACACACCTGTTGTGAGCCGTTTCTTCTGCCCCCCTGAAATCCCTTTAATCATCTCATCTCCCACCAATGTGTCAGCGCATGTGTCCAATCCTAGAATCTTTGTTCCATGTATGAGAATTTCAGAAAAAGTTTGAAGAAAAAGAGATAAAGAGGATGTAGTTTGAGCTGCAACCAAAAGCTAAAAAGGCTCTAAAAGATACCTTCATGATATACTCCACGACAAGGCTTGTCTCCTGTCCTCCGAGAGCTAAGGACTGGAGGGTTCAAGAAACTATCTTGAATCAAGGGCTTGATTAAAATATAGAAAACAAATGGACTAAACCTTTGACTAAAACACCATTACCTTCATAAAGATATCAAGATCTTCATCAGGTACTATTCCTGCAAGCTTTTCCCTTCTTGCTAGCTCCAAAAGCATATCTGAACTCATTTCGTTTTACATCAAACACGCGGTAAAACTAAGACGTAACACACCCACCACATTGCTGTCATAGCACTTACCATATTTGAATCCAACACCTTGACAACGACCAGCAAACTCAAGAGACTGCCGCACTGTCATCTCTGCCACATGCCAATCTTGTTGGCTGACATATGCAGACGTCCTTGGAGCGATTATCTCTTTGAGGTCGTAGCCATTGTACGTTATCTCCCCAGATGTCTTTACAGGAGCCGAAAGCATATGGAAAAAAAATATCAATCTCAAGAAGAACATTTACTAGCATTTGAGAGAACTTAAACATGAATTCAGTTACCGACATTTACCTGAAGATTATTTCCAAGTCGACCAGCTAAAGCTAAGAGTAATGTTGTCTTCCCCGAACTTGGAGGACCAAGTAGAAGTGTCAATCTGAACATCAACGCATAAACAAATGAAAAATGTACAGGACTCGGCCCACAACCTCCTAGTCATTAAAAAAAAATGTTACCTCGAAGGTCTAATGATCCCATTAACATTGTCTAAGATAGTTAATTTGCTTCTTTTGCCACCATACAAACGTATGTTCCTCAAAAAAGCCTGTAACAAAAACTTATCTTGTATTAAAGGTTGCTCACAAACTAAGAAGGAATCATTTGAAAATGTATCATCCTCTTTTACTTCAGCCATGTTAATGATGAAATTGGGAATCGTTGGTAACGCTCTGCTTCCAACGTGAACGAATGATTCCACTTTCAGATTTTGAAATCTAACTTCAATCTTCGGGAATTTCAAATCCACTCTGCGAAAAATCAAATTTCAACACAAAAAGTAAAAACCTAAGACCCGGGGAGAGGCGCCGGGGCACACGGGAGGGACAGACGAGGGATAGAGAGAGAGACTTACGCATCAAATCGCTTCCGGACGCGAGCGAAGAACTGTTCAGGATCATGATCAACGGAATTAACAAGTCGATCGAGAAGGAGACGTTGTTCACTAGCTTCGAGGTTACCGATTCTGATCTCTTTAGACTCACCGACCATATCTCTGAAAATGCCGCGACGGATTCGTGAGTAAGTCGGTAAACGCTGCAACGCCGCCCATCGGAGCTCTTCTTCGTCTTCGATTTCGTCTTTAAACGACGTAGAACGCGAGAACACGTTCTCCGTCGAGTTCCACATCGGAGGAGCAACAGAGAGAGGAGGAGGAGATTGTAGATGAGGTTTTTGGTTGTCTCTCTTGCTTGCTTCTCAAATTAATCTCTCTCCACCACTAGATAACTGAGTAGGTGAAGTCACCATTAATGCGACTTTCTCTCTCTCTTACTGTGTGTGTTTTTTTCTTGATGGTGAATAACAGTTGAGAAGAAGAGAGGCTCATTAATACTAAGCGGGAAGAAAACAAATAATAATTTTTTTTAGGTGTTGGTTACAAAAGGTTGCTACTGTTACATAACTCCCTTTCTATTATTTTGACATGTGTAGGGACAAAGGTATAAATGGACCGTCAGATTAGAGTATACTATGTACTATTATAATACCTATTTTTTCATTATTTTAATTTTTGTGATTGTAACAACATTCTACTTTCTTCTCACCCAATTTTTCTTTTCTTTTTCAAACATCTTAAACAACTTAATATGTTAAACTAATTTTTATCCGTGTGAATGATGAATTTTATTATCAAACCAAACGAAACCAAAGATACATATCAAAGTCGACAAAAGACTATGTTTTTTCGAAACTAAGAGCCGACAAGTCTAGTGTTGAAACTTTCGAAGCCAAACAACAAAGATAGTATATTGACAATATAATACAAAGGACAACGAATCTACTAAATGAACAACCAAGAACTATTAGAATAAAACTAAATTAAGAGACAAATGGGATCGATTGGAGGAATTGTGGAGTTGAGTAAGACAAACCGAAATTATTGGGGTAAGAAACTCGAATGAAAATCATTATATTGTTCTTCTTCTGATAGAGCCACGAGGAATCGTCGATAACCATCCAACCGATGAAAGATAGCACTATTAATTGTACCAATTTAACCTAACACCGGGCATCAGCAAGAACTCTACACATGGTCTTACCTATAAACCGAAGTTCCTAGCTAGTAGGTTGAGCACATCTCTCGCACTACCCACTTAACCTTTAAGCAGCTAGTGAACTATAGTCATACCGAGATCACAACTTCACAAACTGAGAAAAGAAAGAGCATCACAACCAACCATAACTCTAACGACCTCAACCTAATCTTCATCGAAGCCAAACCCCAAGGACAAACTAAGGTTCTAAGATGGTTCAACAACATATTCATCAGAAAAGAGACAACAACGAACCGATCGAAGAGCACCTGAATCGAGAGACGCTGAGCACGTGACGAGACCGGAAGAAACCTTGGGTGGGGAATCAAAATAAAGATGGCATAAAGCACATACCACCGGACCAAAGCTTCCTCCACGCCACGAATCTGAATCTGATTCACAGAACACCAGCGCTCAACCCTCGTGAGATCCTTACGGATCGTACTAAACCTAGAGCCAAAAGAGCTTCAAACTGAAGCCCCCGACTAAAAACCGAGAAGACTAAGTTAATAGTATTCTCACGGCGTCAAGGAAGCGGTCAGAGCAAAAAAAACACCGAGAGAACACGATTACTAAGTCATAAGGATTTCACTGTACCAAAGAGGGAAAGGGTTTCGATGAAAGTATATCTTAAACTTTTTATCATCGGGTTTTTTTAAACATCGTCTCTAGTTTTATCGATTTTTTTTCAGATTTCGTGTTCGGGTTTGAATTCAGTTTGTAATTTTATGGCTTGGATTCTGGTTTTAATTCCGGTTCGAGGTTTTCAAGTTCGTCAAGTTTTTCGAGTACGGGTTCGGTTAGGGTTCATAAGGGGTGAGCATTTGAGTTTCGAGTCTATTCGGGTTTCGGATTTTCGAGTGTTTAACATTACGCCCGTGTGGATATATTCATAATTTGGATCGGGTTTGTTTGGGTTTATTAAGGTTGGATTTAGTAACGTAAGAGAAACCCAAGTATATTAGAAATTAGTCTGGAATCGAGTATTTTCATGTTTTTTGGGTTCATGTTTGGGTTTTTCGGATTTTTTTTTATTTTTTGGGTTTCAAATTGTTTGGGTTTCAGTCTTTTTGGGGTTTTAGGGTTTTTTCAGGGTTTTTGTGTTCAATTTAAGATTTTTTGAAATTTTCGTTTTTCTTTTTGGTACCGATTGAGTTCGGGTAATATATGATAACCACCGTAAACGCAATAACGCATATTTAGTGTTGGCTTGATGGTAAAGTGAGCTGGTGGGATACAAAAATTAAATTCAGTCTGGTTCTGTCATTTATTATGGGATTTTTAGGATTTGGAAATTTCTTATTCATGAGAGTAAGTGAATGTTAGAAGTCAAATCCTGACAGATCATGAGTTTTTTTGCATGTTAGATAGTCAGTCTTGATAGATCATGAGTTGGTCTATTAAGCTTATATTTTCATAAATTTATTAATATACGTTTTCTTATGTATGAATGTATTATGTGTTAGATAGATGTAGCTTTCATGCAGTACTTGTTTCTGGTTACATGTTAGCATACAAGGTAGAATGCATATATGTCGGTACTGCCAATATTAAGGGACATTAGGTGTGGGCAAAAATTAGGGGTAGACAGAAAAACTGAATCTGAAATTCGAAGCGAATAGAACCCGACACAAATATTTGAAGGGATTTGTTTCGCGTATTTGAATATCTGATATTATCTGAACCGAACCGAACTTGAATGGATATCAAAAAAATCCGAACCGAACCCGAAATTTGAAATGAACCGAACACGGCACAAATATTTGAACGGGTTTGTTTCACGGTATTTTGGATATATGATATTATCCCAACCAAACCCGAACTCGTATGGATATCGAAAAAATCCGAAAACTTGAAAAAAAAACCCGAACTGAACAGGGATATAAATCTAAATAAGTATCCAAAGATATTTGAGAATCCGGATACATAACAAAAAATAGATATCCAAAACTTGAATTAGTACTTTAAATACTCAATTTCGCGTTCATATTAGATATGCAATGATACATTATTCATATTCATATGTTTTATACAATTTTTAGTTTAGAGTTTTCATATGGTAAATTTAGATTTTTGAATTTTTTAGATAATTTAAACTAGTATTTGAATCCGAACCCGCCAAGATTTGAACCGAACTTTAACCGAAACGAAATCTTTAGTAGAAAAATTCAAACATGGCTTAAACGTATGAATCCAGAAACCCTGATGAACCCGAACCAAACTTAAATGGGTACCCAAACTCTCTCCCAAAGCAAAATATTTTACTATGTTCTGAAATCCGATCCAAAATTTTGGATATCTAAGAAGTCGGATCCGGAAAGTGGCATTTTTAGAATCAAATAGTGCTTCTTAAATATAGTTTGTTGAAGGATAAAATATTGAACATATTATATAACTTTTGTTATATTAAATACATAGAAAATTTAGTTTATTTATTTATTTTTGTCTTTAAAAATAATGTTTTTAAATTATTAATTAATTTAGTTCTAATTTTATTTTTAAACTTGGATCTTGATTCGAGTATCCCGGGATACTCTAATGTTGGGAAATATATATATCGAAATGGAAAGTTAAGTCAAATAACCAAAAAACTTCATTATTTAACTAACTAAGAGCATCTCCATTGTAGAGACTCTTTAGGAGTTTTTAAAAAAAAAAATTTTAATTTTTTTTTGTTATTTTTTTGTCAGTTTATTTTTTTTTAAAAAAAAATAATAATAATAAATGCACCAATCGCGGGCCGCCACGTGTCGGTGGAACCCGCGTGCAAGAAACTCTCTAACATTCGGTTCTTAGAGCATGTTCATTCGGAGCTCTTAAATGGGTTTCTTATGTTTTTATAATTAAAAAATAAAAGAAAATTGGGATTTAAGTGAAGAGTCGGTTCTTATTTAAGCAACCGAAGAATCAGTTCTTAGCAGCCACGTGTTGATTGGTGATGTGATTTTCATTTTTTTTTGGTCAGAACAATTTCATTTTAAGATCCGTTTCGGATCTGTTTTAGATCCGTTTTTTTTGTTTTTCAGTTTTTGGATTCGTTACATATTCATTTACG
>OVAN01003137.1:0-30298 GCA_900406275.1 Anastatica hierochuntica
TCTTTTAGTTTCGTATTTCTTATTTACTAACTTATTAACTCACTGCTTGATATGTCGATCTTTGACTACAGAGAGTCCGTAAACCACATAACATTGACAGTGAGAATTTCGGTTCCCACAATCAACGATTTTAGGGATTGAGAAACTTTTCACTTTATCAAAACGTTGGTTTAACAATAGCCACATTAATAACTTATTTACCTTAATTATTTGTAAAACTAAATGTGAAACAAACGTTTCTTCCCGCCAAAATTTCAAGGCCAATTTTTTGGGTTTCGGCATAACATTGTCATTTCTAGGCCCGTTAGCTTTGACCCATTACACTCAATCTTAAATTGGGCCTACTTACGACCTTCTTAATTCAATTCCCGCCAAATCAAAATTACCCAATTATTTGGTTTGTTTTAGTTACCCGCCAAAACTATGAATTCATTACTTACTCACTTTCGAATATATTTTCTTACACATTTCTTCAACAAATGTTCCAATTAAGAGACTAATACACGTTTAATGAGCACCAATGTTTATTAGGTCAATTTCAAATTTATAAAAGTTGGGTCGTTTGTTAATTAATGAGTTCTAATTAACAAGATTTTGGGTATTTTTCATAAATTATAGTCGCCGAATTATGTTTCCATACTAACCCATACACTCACCTATATTGCCTACAAACTTCGATATTGTATGCAAATATGATAAAAGTGTATGTAATGTTTAATACGGACAAATAAAACCAATAAATACAATCGAAATACATGAGTTTTGTTTAATGAAAGTTGGGTAATATGGAATTACCCACAAACTCTTGAAGGGTATAATGGTCAAAAAAAATTTGGAGAGAGAAAACTTACTTCTTTCTCAAATTAAAACTTAAAGTTACCTATTAGTCTAATAAAAACTTAAAAGTTACCTCATTTTCTAAGTCACCCTAACGTTAATGATAAACCCTAATAGATTTGAATCTCTAAACAAACAAGATCATGAATTTGTGATAACCTATTGTCTAAGTATCAACTACTCTAGATTGAACATGTAAAACATGTAACAATAAAGAATAGAAAGCATCAAATCTATCAAAGATAGAGAGAAACAAGAAAACCGAGATTTATTGCTCAATTGATGAAGAAACAATGAAGTCTTGAGATAAGAAGGGCACAACCCCAAAGGACTCGTTCCTGCCTCCTTGAGCAGCTAATTTAAACTAAAAAAAATGCAACTCTTAAAAATCAAAGGCTAAAAATAAGTATAAATAGGGTTTGTCCAACTTAGGTCAATTAGGTTAAAATTGTAAGGAATTTTAACTTGGACTTCTTGTAAAAAGGCTATCTTGATTTCTTGGCCTTGAAAAGGGTTTTAAGACATCTACTTTGGTTGTGTGAATGTATTAATTGAAACCAAAGTCATGATCCTTTAGGTCTAACCTTTATGCGCATCCTTCATCTGTAGCCAACAGGATCAGTCTTCAGTATATTTTGTATAACTATTGATCCTCAACTCTGCATTATGTAAAACCACTTACATATAAAAGCTAACTCAATTATTTAGATTATGTCCACATTTCATCAAAATCCAAAAGTGGCAAGGTCTTAATCTTGGATGATCTTTCTTATGCTCGAAAACTATCCAGAAACTAGTTTTTGCTACAATCAGCTCCATATTGCTCCAAAATTCATAATTTTACATGAAAAGACTCAAAACACTACAAATACCAGAAATCTACCTTTTCATTCATAAATTTTCTTTAAAAGACTAAGCAAACATACTAAAATCTATAGGAAAAGTTGTAAAATATTGGTGTTATCAACTCCCCCGGACTTAGTTTGTAGCTCGTCCTCGAGCTAACAAAAAGAAGAACAGAGAATAGGTTTGAAAACATGGAAATGTACCTAGACCTTCTGAACTTATTGAAAACTTAGACTGACGAAATCCCTTAGCACCTGCGTTAACATTTAGGGAGAAGCCACGGTATTCACCACAAGTTTTAGCAACGTCCCCGATTCAAGCAACAATCAACAAGATGGATCATGTATCTCCATCACCCCTCCCTAAACTCTATAGTGTGTGGTCTTTTCGAGGGAGTATCGATCAAAGAACACAAAGACTCAACTCAAACAAGATCCTAGACAATTTCAGTCCACAATCGATTCATTTCCTCTTCCTTATTCACTTTTTAAATACTTTTCAGAGGCTGATTTTTCTCTACTTTCTAGGGTATCATTTTATTTTCTTTATCGATCTCTGTGTTTTTTTCTTTTTAAGCACATTCAGATTTTATTGGTTCTAAAATGTAAGCATTTTTTATTTGAATATTTTTATTAAAAATGTAAGAGGGGAACCAAGAAAATTAAGTTCATTAAATTTTTGATTATCTAAGGATTACCTGGATATCAACTGATATTGTGTCTCGGTTGGCTGTCCATTTTGACTATCATATTTGGTAAAACTGCAGTCAAACACTGACACAAGGGACACTAGTCATTAGCCACGTGGTTAGTTCAAAGTAAGATAGTTTTCGGACTACTTTTTGACTCAATAAATTGTTTTTATATTGAAATTTTTTTTAAACGACTCAAAACGGAAGAAAAAGAATCAAAAATAAATAAAAAGAAGCATTAGTAACAATAAGAATCCCTCTGGACTTAACTTACACCGTCCCAGTGTAAAATCAAGTGAAAAAGGTACTGAAAACTAATAGTAAAGATAAGCAATAGGAAACACTTAGCTACTGGTCGAAATATTTTGAGATGGTACGACCATTTGTGATTTTTCGGTAAACCGAAATTTTTCTCGTTTGGCTGTTTTGCAATCTGTAAAGCATGCTCCGTCCAAACTGAAAACCTACTCAAAAATATCATATTTTATGAGTAAAAATGGAGTATAAAGGTAGGAGCTCATATCATGTTTTATTTGGCCAAGTTTGGTCTCCGGGAAGCTCGATTGGGCTCGAGAAACGGGACTACTCTTGATTCGGGACCGTTCCAAGACTGGTTTTTCATGAGAATTGCCTTCTAAACATGCTAAGTAGTTGTAAATCTCCAATTTGACACTTGGTTCGCTTGGTGAAGCTCGATTTTTCTTTGGCTAAATTTTTTTCGGTAGTTGGCTCAATCGGGGTCTCCGGGATGAAGTGTAAGCGCTTCCAAAAATGTTGAAGCGGTTCTTCATATTTTCACCACTTTTCTAGGCACCTTCAGTGGTAAGACTTGGTTTTACTCCTAGATAAGAGTTTTGGATAAACCAAATCCGTCTGTTTTATGCCACCGTTGAGCCAAAGTCTTGTGATCGTCTTTTCCAGCCAAATTCTCACATTTTTATGATTGATTTTGATGATATTTATCTGGCATGATAGTTGGTTTGGTGTAGATTACTCATGAGATGTTCTGATTGCGTTCCTCATCCACTTGATCGCATTATTGAGCCTCTGAATGTGCTTGAAGAACGACTCTTCCTTGATTGAATCTTTTGTAGCCTCAAAATTCTCCTTATTGTGGTCATAATACACATTGGCTTTGATGGAAACTGATAATCCTTAGGTGTCATTGTTTCTGTCTTTGTCTTTTTCATTTCATTTTATTTTTATTGAGTATGTCATCCCTACTGTAGATTGTTTTTGCACCGAGACGATGCAAGGTAAATCCAGGAGAATTCTTATTGTTACTAATACTTCTTTTTCTTTGTTTTTTTTATTCTTTTTCTTATTTTTTGAGTTATTTTGAAAATTTTCAAATTAAAAATGTTTTATTGAGTCAAAATAAGTCTGGAAACTATTTTACTTTAAGTTAACCACGTGACTAATGACTAGTGTCCCTAGTGTCAGTGTTTGACTGCAGCTTTATCGAACGGATAACCCAAATGGATTGGCTAACCGATCCACCATATCACTTGATATATGGGTAATCCTTAGCTATTCAAACATTTAATGAACCTAGTTTTCTCTTTTAGGGGCTTGGTATACATTGAATCGATTCCTCTTTAGACCTGACAAAATTAAGTCTACGGTTCTCCTCTTTCCTTTTTAATAAAAAATGTCAGACTAATGCTTATGCATAGTGTGAATTGAGGAACCAATAAAATCTGAATGTGCTTAAAAAGAAAAGAATAAAGAGATTGATAGAAAAATAAAATGATACTCTAGAAAAGTAGGGAAAATCGATTCTCAGACGTTGATTGAAAGAACAAAATGATACCCTAGAAAAGTACGGAAAACTCAACCTTTAAAAAGCATTTAAAAATGAAAAAGGAAGAGGAATGGAATCGATTGTGGATTGAAATTGCTTAGGATTCTGATTGAGTTTGAGTCTATGTGTTCTTGATCGATACTCCCTTGAAGAGACCACACCCTATAGATTTTAGGGAGTAGTGATGGAAAACTTGGATCACTTTTGTTTATTGTGGATGAATTAGGGATGTTGTTAAGTTTGTGGTGAAAATCGGGGTTCTACCTAAATGTCAACACCAATGTTAGTGGAATTAGTCAGTCTAAGTCACCAATAAGTTAAGGAAGTTCAGCTAAGTTTCCATGTTTTCAAACCTCTTTTTCATTCTTGGATTTTCTTTGCTTGTGGGCAAGCAAGAAGTTAAGTATGGGGGAATTGATCAATCGTGTTTTTACATGTTTTTATCTTATATTTTTATTCACTTTTTGAGATTTTTATGCTTTTCTTTATCAAAAATGGTAGTTTTCCTGTATTGATAGTGTTAAAAGTCATTTTAGTTTGAAAACAATGCATTTTGGAGCAATTTGGACTCGTTTGGAGCAAAATTCAGTTTCTGAACAGTTTTCATGCATCAGAAAGATCATCCAAGACTAAGGCATTTCACTCAATGGAATTTGATGAAATATTGACACAACCTAGAATTTTTTAATTAGACTTCAAATGGAGTTCGTTTCAAGCCAATTTGATCTCTGGATCAAAATTTATAAGTGTTTTAGTAAAGATTCGTTCATCTGCCCTGAAGCTGGAATGTGTCCAGAAGTGAGTTGTGACCGGGTTTTGAAAAAACTGAAGCACCAACCGGTGCAACAAACCTCCCTGACCGGTTGGCGGACATTTTTTCACCGGGTTGGGCCAAAAATCACCCATAAATTGGTCACAAGCCATTCTCGAACCCAACTTAACCTAAACCGACTTTTCTTGACCTATTACTATATATACATGTTTTTAGCCTTTGTAAGGGGGAAGCCACGACTTTTAGAGAGAAAATATACTTTAGGCGGCAGAGAACTCGTGCCGTACATTCCCCTTCAAGAGATTTGATTGCAAGAGCTTCCAAGAAGAAGATCTCACTATGTAATCGATATTGCTAAGTTTCTAAACCTTTTTTCTCTTAATCAATTGATGATTTCTACTTATATCTTATGCATATCTATTGTTATGATTAGTTTTGAGTAGTTACTTGTTGGGTTTAGGGGTTTTCAAAGGGGATTCATGGATTGATTGTTAGGTTGTTAAATTTGGTGATTTCCTTAGGGTCCTGCATTTAGATTGTTATTTGATGATTGTTCCTTGATTGACCAATTAGCTACTGTCATTTAGGATTGATTTACTCATTGAAAGTTTTGTTGAATTTTCTTGAACACTATGGATGAGCAAAATATTGGTTCTCACGGGAGTGATTTTACCGAGTTTTTGTGAACTTTTGAATTCTGAACTTTATGCGTGTTTATTTACTTGATTATCTACGGGAGTTAAATAATTTAGGTTGTTAAACATCAATAATTGTTACTACGGAAGTATATTAATTATCCTTTCATGATTTGAGTTCTAGGACAAACCTATTGAATTTATCGATCTATTTATTCGTTTTATTTGATCCATGATAACCTGAGATTTTCCCAATGCCCAATGATTTTCTCAATTGATATTTTGTTATTGATCACTGACTTTTTTAGTTTATCAAGTCATTGTTTTCATGCCTCACAATTCCCAAAAAAAAAACCTCATTAGTTTCGCTTTAGCTTAATTCGATTCTCATAAATCCGTAGTGTGGTTTGTTATCCTTGAGGATTCGATCTCTAAGTACTAACATAACCGCTGTACACTTGCAGCATTATGCTATTTCTCGGGGTAAAATAGTAACACTTGTCTCATCGTCTCCCGAGAACGGCGTGTCACTAACCCTAATTTGTAACCCAAACAATTCACAAAATCCATAAGTAAACCATTAATACTCGAAAACCAGGTCCAATAACCAATAATCTAAAAACCAAAACCAATCGAGTCTGAAACCCGATAAAATTATATCTCAAAAATAAATAAAATCTCGAAAACAACACCAGTCTCGTCCAACTCATTCGACTACTCGTTAGCCACACCTGAAAGAAGAAGGGAAAAGGAAGGGGTGAGCAACATGGGAGTCACTCAGCGAGGAGGGGAATACTTGGCGAACCATAAGTCCGCAGACCCGACTTAAGCTCTTCAACCACGCAGTCTAGTCCTAGAACATGCAACAAACATGACACCAAAAGTACCCAAGCAAGGAAAACAATGATCCTAGACAACTTCAGTGACTGCCGGCACCCTCCATTGACGCTTCCATCAGCATGCGATAAGTACCCATACACATCGCCGTGGTGGACGCTTTATCGATCTTAGGACTGCGGACAACAAATCGACTAGCTGCCCGCACCCTCCCGCACGCGACTCTGGTAACACAGGAAACTCCGTTTGTGCCCCGCCTAAGTCTGAGGCCAGACTCCGGTAATACAGGAATTCTCCGTCTGTACCCCTCCCAAGTTTGCCTACACATAAATACTACTATATATATACAAATCACTAGAAATCAACATACGCATCATTAAACTGTGATATCATTTATTACCTCTAAGTCCGGTTTAGCAATTAAAAAAACGAGTAGACCCCAAACAGACTCAAACAATCCAACAACACATGCTAAATTACGCGAGAAAGAGTGAATAAGGAAAGCATGAGGAGTATATGAGTCTACCCCTCACCTTGGCCTCAAGTCTGAACTCTCGGCATCCACCTCCAGAAATAAGAACCTGGACCAAGAAACCTGAGTTAGACCTCACTCGGGAACCTGCCAAAAAGGGAAACCTACCCACAAAGGAAACTTTTCTAAAATAGAAACTGTCAAATATGAAAACTTGTCATATTTGGAAACTATCCAAAAAGGACACTCGGGACCAAAGCAAAACATAACGGAAAATGTGAAAAGTTGAGGAAAAGAACCTAAACTCGCAAAATCGGACTGAACTTGTTAAATCAGACAAAACAGGCTAAACCGGTCGAGTCCCACGACCTAACAGACCTAACCGGTCAAACCAACTAACCTAACCGGTCAAACCAACTAACCTAGCCGAAGACTAAAAGGAAAGAAAGGAAAAGATAGACTTACCGAAAAAGCGCCAGAGCTCGCCGGGACCTTCCGGAAAATTGCCTGGCACTCCAAAAAGAACTCGGAAAGTTCACCGGAAAAAGAAACCCGGGAACTCACCGGAAAAAAATTCTGCCATAGGCGGTGGCTAAAAGGATATGGGGACTAGCCAGAAAGTTGACCCCCTATACAGAGCATTGCTCTGACTTGTGTAAGAAATGAGAAGGGGAAGGGTTATATTTATATGGGAAGATGGAAAGGAGGAATGATCAGATATCCGATGTGGAACTTTTTAAAAAAAAGAGAAAGTGAGCTTTTTAATTAAATTGAATTAATGGGTTTTAAGATTTTGATTTAGGAAAAACTAAAAAAAAAAAGGCTTCAAGAAAAATGAGAAAGAAAATGGGCCTAGGAAACGAGATGTTACAAAAACTGAGCACATCATATACTCATGAAGGACATGACTTGATATCCTTCTACCGAGACTTTCTCCCCTCAGTAACACTGAAAAGGTTACTTGGCATTGCCTCTGTTGGCTTAAAGGTTGAATACAGAACCATGCATGTTTATGTGGCGACCGGCTTTTGACAAAGGATAGACAAAGGGATTTGAGAATTGATGTTTCTTCAATTTGTGTTCTTTGTAACGTTGTTGATGAAACATTACACACCTGCGCTTTGGCGGTTATTTTAGTCGAGATGTAGGGTTCAATTAAAATGGCTTTTTGTTTGGCTGAAGAATCCTACTAGGGACAAATACAATAATCTCATTCTCAGGCTAGCGTTTCAATCCTCCTTATATACCATATGGAAGGAAAGGAATACAAAGTTTCATACGCGCGACATCTACTTCAGCATTGGTTTTGACTTGTATCATTCTGTGGAAAATCATAAATCGTCTCGATCCTTTATCAAAAGCTCACACGTATTGTTTGCAACTTCCATTTTTAAATCAAGACTTTGGTTCTGCTCTCTAACATACTAGTTCAACTGCAATACTAGTAGTAAGTCTTTGAGGGAGGTTGAATTCGAGTCTAGAGTGTCAACATGGAGAAACTTCACCATTTGAGCTATTATTTCTTTTTGAACTAAGCTTACAAATTTTAATTTTATAATTAAAGGGGTGTCATCTGCACCCCTTTCTTTACAGCTAGGTCCGCCACTGCTTCGAGTTATATACACGAATTACGATGGAATCAGTTTGCTATTTCAACCCACAACAATAACAATTGCAGCAGATGGTGAGAAGATCTTATGAATTCTACTAATCTCTGGGTCCTATCTACTAATACATAGAAAGTGCCTTCATTAACAAAAACAACAACCGGAGCTGCTTTACAACAACACATATGGTACAAAAGGGAAGCTACACTTTCTGGTTTGGTCCATTCTCATAAACTAAGACTCTGCCTTAAAGCGCCACGGAGTGAAATTGATACCACGAGCAATAAGGTAGACTATGAATGCACCATATGAAGCTGTGAACGCAGTCACAAAACCGGTGTAGATGATGCCACTAACCTCAGAGGAGAAGAATTCAAGCAAAAGATAACCGTTGATCATTATCACCAGCACAGCAACGAGCCACGCGATTGTCTGCACAGAAGTACGTGAGAGCTCAAAATAGAAACCTTCAATGAATGTAATATAAAAAAAAGCATATAGATCGCAAACCTGATACAAAGGACCGATTTTGAAACTACCCATGATTTGTTCCTTGGAAACCAAACACAGTAATGGGATGAGTGCAAAGGGGATTTGAATGGATTGAAGCACGTTGAGCCACTCATTTAAGACATCGAGTGTAGCTTCAGATGAATCAAACACTAGAGCAACGATAATAGTTGGCACGATTGCACAGCTACGTGTGATCAAAGCTCTCAACCATTTCTTCATTCTGAAATTAAGAAATCCACCCATGATGAATTGCCCTGCATACGTACCCGTAATAGTGCTGCTTTGCCCAGCAGCTAGTAACCCGATCCCCCAAATGTATAGTATTGGGAACAGCCCGCCTCCATATTTGTCTTGAAGATACTGTCCCGCATTTACAAGGCCAATGCTATCGGCGAGGTCAGTATTGTAAAACCCTTTTGCAAAAACTGTTGTGACAAAGAGGTTGATCATAAAGGAGAGAAAAAGAGCAAGCGTGGATTCGATAGTGTAGTAGTTTAGAGCTTCTTGCACTCTGTATCTCTGTCGTTTATCGACTTCTCTCGATTGAACAAGAGCCGAGTGAAGAAACACATTATGTGGCATTATAATGCAACCCACAACTCCTACCGCCTTTTGTATCGTTCTTGAGCTTAGCCTCGGTACCAATATGCCTGCAAGAGAAAGAACCGAATCACTAGATCAGAGAACCCAGAAATGAGTCTCTTAATAAGACATGGCAAAAGAAAGAGAGAGCCTAACCAACGAGAAGCTCAGAGCCACTTGGCTTAGCTTGACCAAACATCCAAGCAAATGAGACTGCCATTGTAGCGATAAGAACCGCAAACACTGCTTCGAGTTTCCTGATTCCATAGTTTTCAAGAAACAAAAAGACGAAACTGCAGCCAAACACAGACACATAAAGAACAAATTTAATGTCTAAAGATGAAACTCTGGAAGAACTCAAGATCATTATACAGTTTAAAGATACATTTGAAGGTTAAAAGTTCAACAATCCATAGATAAATTAATGAAACAAGATGACAAGAATCATAATGATTGCGAATTAGAAGTTTTTTGTTACCAATCGAGAGCAGTGATAAGAACACCAGACCAGAGAGGCAAAACCCCATTGGTCAAAATCTTGATAGCGATTGCACTTCCGATGACTTCCTGAATATCTGATCCAATCAGAGCCAATTCAGCCATAACCCACAAGACCATACCTGCCCAAGTCGGATATTCCTCACGGCAAAGCTCCGCCAAGTGACGACCCGTCGCTACACCGAGCCTCGCCGAGAGAAGCTGTACCAGAAGCCCCATGGCTGTTGCCCACATTAACAGCCATAGAAGCGAGTATCCAGCAATCGCACCGGCTTGGAGATCTCCTTCGAGGTTCCCTGGATCTAGAAATGCAATGCTCATCAGAAACCCAGGTCCAGTGAACAACCATAGCTTTCTCCACGAAAACGGTGGCGCGCCGCCGCATCCGACGCCGTACTCTAGATCCCCCGCCTCGTCGTCGTCGTCTCTTACGATGTGAACCTTCTCTGTTTCATCGTACGCCGTCTCTTCCACCTCTTCGTTGATCAGCAATGGACGATCGTTGTCGACTCGGGACATCTTTTCCGGCGACTGTTGAGAATTCGCTTTTCCTGTTGGTGGGTCTTTCTCAGTATCGGACTACTGTATATATACAATTCATAAAAATCTCTTACATTTTGTCAATACAATTGTTTGTTAAAAAAAAAAAAATGCCCCTGACGACATGTCTATAAACTATTTGCTATTAGACTAAAAGCAATATAAAAATTATTAAAATTTAAGTTTAATCATCTGATTTTTTTCGGGTATTGAATATTATCTGAATCAAATCTCATCCGAATTTCTACGAGTATCCGAAAAATTTGTAAAACCAAAAATCTCAAACCAAAACTCGAATGTAGAATTCGAAATAATTGAAAAATCTAAAATTCCTGAACATGAACTCGAACCCAAAACTTGAAATAACCAAAATTTCTGAACTATACTCGAAAAATTTAAACATGCTCAATCATAAACGAAAATTTCAGACCCGATACTCAAAAAATCTAAACATGATCGATCATAAATTAAATACACAAAATTTAGAAAAACACGTGCGGGTCAAAATCTAGCTATATATTAAAAAGAAAAACAATTTAGTGGTTTTTGCTTACTATCTAAAATACACTTAACTCTCAAAATAAATGTTATAACTAAATTTAAACTTTTTTTTGGGTATAATCTAATATAAAAAGAGATTTAAAGATGATATGAGTTTTTATTATAAATAAACTATAGTAAACAACAAATAAAGCATGAGATATATTTTTGTATAATCTAATACAAAAAGAGATTTAAAGGTAATATGAATTTTTATTATAAATAAACAATAGTAAAAAAAACTTTTATTATTGAATCGTTTAACGAAATGATTGCCGATGTCAAAAATGAAAATTAGTTTCTCTTACCATATATTTATATCAGGGACTAAACACGATACAATTATAAAGGCAATTCATTTGTATCATTAATGTCCAATTTCTTATTAAAGAACTCATATAACAAAATTTAAAAATATATAATAATTCCCTATATTTAAAGTTTCCATAATTTTAGTTTCTTTATATTTATATGTTAATATTTTCTATGAGTGATATACAATGTTTTTAAAACCGGACCGATCCGTAGGCCGAATCGAGTTCGATCGCAAATCGAAACCATAGTCAAAATGGGTCAATAACAAACCCAAATAAAATTAGACCGGTCAAAAGACTGGATTAAGCTGATAAAGAACCAAAAAACGACAAACCAATAAAAGGATTTGTACCGGATTCAATTCTTGAACAAAAAATTTAACTTATTTATTAATTATTAGAATTTTTGGGCAAAATTACACTTTTAAATTTTCAACTATTATAATAATATTTTTTTGTTTAATATTTAAGATAATATAGTTATTTCAACTATAATTTTCTCTATTCAAATAGAATCCCTCTAAAATATCTACCATAAAAAATTTACTTGGACTAATTCATTAGTAACCATAAAATAAATAAATATCTTAGACTATGAAATACATAATATTTTTAATTAATTAATTTAATTTTATTACATATGAACAATTTCAAAATAAAAAAATGAAATTAATACTATATATAAAAATAATATACAAAATAATATACAATCAAATATCTATATAATAAAAATATATATGCGCATAGCGCAGACTAACTCTAGTATCATTAATAATATATTATTCTCAATTATAATATTATTTGTAAAATATGTTAAATCCAATTGAATTCGATCGGACCATATCGAGCCATAATTCAAAAAATTACCCTGTTCCATTTACGCTTCTCTTTTAAAAACATTGAATATTATAATATTTAGTCATTTTAAAACTGTCATTTTTCGTAAACTAGTAAAATTCATTTTAAATATTGTGTTTCTTAAAGTGCTTAAACACTAAAAGGATAGGGAAATTTGGTCACATATTGGGTGAAACCCAATTATTTAAGTAAATAGCCATATATGTTTTTTTTAATTGTTCTTTTTTATGACGATTTTGCCTTTTTCAGTTCATATACATGTTATAACAGATAGACGACCTATTTAGCACTTAACATAGTTTTCTCTTCTTTCAAATTTTTTTAGATCGCTCATTCTCAAAACTTTTGGTCTCTGATACTTTTAACATTACCAAATAAAATCGTGAACCCCAATCACATTTTTCCTCTTGGTTTTTGATTATTTGAGAAATTAATAGGCACGCAAAAATAGACAATCTATTTAAATATACAGTCTATTTAAAAAACAGCATAATGATGTACTGTTTATACTATCTCAAATAGTAATTCTAATTATTATTTTGGTTGAATCATATTTTTTACTTTTTTAGTTAATCATATAGTTTATAAATTGTGGAATTAGTTTAATTTTCACATTCATTCCGTTATATAGTAGCAACTTTCAATTTTTAATTAATTTGTTTTCGCTTATATTAAAAGTTAAATTTTTGTAATAAATAGACGTAGTACATAAAAATAGATTGTCTATTTAAATAATACACAATTCCTTATACGTTACAACATTTTCCGTGTATTTGTAGAATACATATCCGTTTCGAAAAATTCAAAATACGTTAAAAAGGGAAAAAATCTACTTTTTCGTGTAATTATAATTTCGTCTCGATATACGTATAAACCTATAGAGTCGTTTGAAGTTTTGTGGGGGTGTAAGGGAAAAAAAAATTATTCAAAAAAAGAGGCAATGATTAGTTTCTTAATTAATGGGTGTTGACCTGTTAATCAACAAATTTACCCAAAAGGATAACCATTCACTAATTAACCAAATTAATTAGCTGAATTAATAGATTGAATAATCAAATTATTAGGCGACATATTTGGGAGCATAACTAATAGGGTTCAAAATTGGTAATATCAGAGTAAACAAAGTTGTTGTGCTTCAATTTTAGTAGTATTAATTTGATTCGTTGATAGTTTTCTAATTTTAATTTAATTTTGATTTATTTAATTCATCTAAAAAATTAAAAATAAATTATGAACCACTTTAGTTCACTTGTAAAACAATCTTATCAAATCAAAAAATGTTTTTAATTGTCTTTTTATTCTATTAATAATGTTAGCATGTTTCCTTTTGTCTTTTTTTAACAAACGGTTAATTTATTTAAGCGGTTTAACAATATAAATTTATATTAATATACTAAAAAAATTTATCAATACAATTAATATATTATATTAAAATAGAATTATGTATTACTATTTCAAATTTACATATTATTATCATGTAAAACAAATTTTTTAAGGTTTTACTTTTTAAAAATTTATATTTTCAGTGTTATAAGAATTGGAATCATATAATAGATATCCCACTATATTTAAAATGAAAATAGGAGTGATTCTTGCTTACGTATCGATTATAAATGACCTCTCAGAATTAATGTTGTATTTGATTGGTTGATATTTTTCTAATTTTGATTTAATTTTGATTTATTTAATTCATTTTATAAATCAACAAATACTACTTTAATTCACTTGCCAAGCAATTTCTTGAAATAAAAAAAGATTAACTCAGTTGCCAAACATTAGATTATTAGATTTCTATTTTTTGATTTATAGTAATTTTAGTTATATTCGATTTTATGGATAATGATTAATAACCAAAATTCATGGTCTTGAAGATATTGTCAGTTTTTGGATGAAGATCCAGAACCAAAATTCAATTATATTTCCTATGGCCTAACAAAATATTTTATTTTATGGATGAGGATCAAGAACAGAAATCAATTGTAGTGTATACACAAAGAAATGATTGGCCAAAATAGGGTGAACACGTTACCAGATCCGTATACCCGAACCAGAACCGACCCAAAAAATGGACCCGAATGGGTTCGAAGGGTCAGGTAGTTCAGGTATCGGGTATACATGAACAAAATCGATACCCGATATCTGGACGCATACCTAAAATACCTGATACAAAAATACCCAATATATAATTAAATTAGTTATTATAGGTTATTTTAATATTTAAAACTATTTTGAGTATTTTGAATATTTTTGAATATCTTATTTTAGCATTTTTTTATCCTTTTAATATATATTTTATTATAATTTTAATGAATATTTTTTGAAAAATGGGTATTTGGGTACATTTGGATATCCAAAATACCCATAACATCCGAAATATCTGAACCCAAATAAGATCCGAAAATTTCCGAGTACATCTATCAGAACCGGAATCGACCGAACCTGACGGGAACCAACATGAACTCAAACCAAAAAAACTCCAATGAGTCCAAACCTCTGAAACAGAGTAGCCGATACCCGAATAGAACCGATCTGATACACAAATAAATACCAATTGCCCGCCGCTACAAAATATAACCAAGCAATAGATGCAAAATATAATCAAGCAATAGCCCATAAACCTAAAAGTGTAAAAACTAATGAGACATAAATGAGTTTTTGTAAGAAAGAAGAATGAAAATGCTAAAGTTGTTAGATGTAAAGTTGTTTAGCTGTAAAATGATTCTCACGAAGACCTAAAATTAATTACGAAAAGACATAGTCTCATGTGGTGGATGCAACTACTTTCATATTTCTTATTAGTCTGGCATTAAAAGAAGGACTTGGCTTAGGACTAATGGATGTAGTCACATTCTACTTATATGGTCCATTGGATAACGATGTCTGTATGAAAAACCTGAAGGATTTAAGCTGTGAGAAGCAGCTAATCTAGTTCTTGAGAACATTACTACATAAAGTTAAATCGATCTCTTTATGGATTAAGACAATCAGGACGTATGTGGTGTAATCACCTTAGCGAGTACTTGATAAAAGATTACTTCAAAAATGATCCTATCAATCCATGTACATATTTATAAAGAAAACCAGACAAAGATTGGTTATCGTTGCAGTGTATGTTGATGATCTAAATATCATTGGAACTCTTGAAGAGATTTCACATAAAATGAAGTATCAAAAGAAACAATTCTAGATGAAAGATCTTGAAAAGATAAAGTTTTGTTTTGGGATTGCAAATTGAATATCTAAGGTATGAAATCCTAGTGCATCAAACTACATACGCAGAAAAGATCCTTACAAGGATTTTTATGGGTCAAGCACATCCTTTGAGTAGTCCGAAGATTGTAAGATCATTTGATGTTCATAAAGTTCCTTCATGTCCTCGAGAAAATAATGGAGAATTTTCAGATCGTAAAGTATCATACTTAAGTGCAATTGGGGCATTGATGTACCTTGCAAGCCATACAAGACCAGAAATTTCATTTGTGATAAATTTTTTGGTAAGGTTTACCTCATTTCCAACTTGTTAACACTGGAATGGGGTTAACATATACTTCGTTACCTTCAAGGTACAAAAGGCAAGTGTTTATTCTTCTCTGACCCATACGACAACGACTTAATTGGTTTTGCAGATGCATAATACTGTTTTTATACCCACAATGCTCAACTGCAAACTGGATATGTGTACATGTGATGGTACTGATATTTCTTGGTGTTCTATGAAGTAAACCGTTGCAACTACTTCTTATAATCATACGGAGATTTTAGTTATCCATGAAGCTAGTCGCTAGTGTGTATGGTTAAAATCTGTCATTCATTCAGCATATACGAGAAGATTGTGACATATCTACGTGGAAAGAAACTCCAACAGTTATGTGTGAAGACAATGTTGTATGCATTACATAACTCAAAGATAGATATATCAAAGGGGACATAACAAAGCATATTCTACCAAAGTTCTTCTTTAGACATGAACTAGAGAAGAATTGCGACGTCCGTGTTCTACAAATTCGTTCGAGTAAAGTTTTGGCAGAATTATTCACAAATGCGGTTTAAACTGCTATTTTCAAGAATATAATTCATCATATTGAAAATATTATCTCAAGGACTCAAGGATCTCAAGTGATATATTGAAGAGGGAAGTAATGCGTGTTGCACACATTTTTTCTTCATCATGATGTTTACCATTGGGTTTTCTTGGTAATATTTTAATGAGGCATTAACTTAAACGCATAATGAGCCATTTCATTAAAATGGATATCGAAGGGGCAGTATTATAAATTATTATATATGGATGCCCATTATATTATAAAATATTCTAGATTTACTTGTATATTAATTTTTACTTATTCTCAAAGTTTGTTTTTGCTTCAAGTTAAAGTTAAACCTTTATATTGTACTCTCCCTATAAAGGGCTCATTACTCATGAAACAAGACACACAAATTCTCTTCTCTTCTCTCCATTTATTAGCGTATAGTATATACGTAAGTTGTAATTACATATGACATTAGGGACTTCTAGTTAATTACTTGGTTTATATTAGGTTAATATCTTTATATATAAGGCAAAGCCTGAACATCTTTATCAATAAGAAACTCTTATTCCTAAACCTAGTTTCTTGACATGGTATCAGAGCGTAACCTAAGATTTTAGGTTCCATCGTTCTTGTGATTCTCAAAACTTTGTACTTCTTCTTCTTCTTCTTCTATTCCTTGACATTAAGTCTCACGAACCTTACGTCGTGTTACTTCTTCTAAAGCAAATATGTTACCAGAGGAAACTTGTGGCACTCGTGGCTCGTCGATCTCTACACCTCCTTCTGATCAAGGTAGATCGGAGCCATCGCCTCGCCGTATTGATCCTAATGATCTTTCTTCTGGAGATAATCCTGGTGCTATCATCTCACAGCCTGCTCTCCATGGTTCCAACTATGACGAATGGGCTATGAACCTTCGGATTGCTTTACGAGCAAAGAAAAAGTTTGATTTTGTTGATGGTAGTATCCCTAAACCCAATGATGAATCTGAGTGTCTTGAAGATTGGTGGGCAAATAACTCAATGATCGTGTCTTAGATTAAGCTAACGATCGCACCTGATCTAAGTAGCTCACTGTCTCATTATGAAGTGGCTCGTGACTTATGGCTTCATATACAAAAGCGTTTCTCTGTGAAAAACGGCCAAAGAGTGCAACGTCTTAAGGTTGAATTGGCCAATTGTCAATAGAGAGGAGTAGTTGTTGAAGCTTATTATGGGAAGTTACAGAAGCTTTGGACTAGTATGGCGGTTTCCAAATAGCTAAAACCGTGGAAGAGATAGCTCGAGAACGTGAGGAAGATAAGCTGCATCAGTTCCTCATGGGGCTTGATGACTCTGTTTTTGGCAAGGTTAAAGCTTCCTTGTTATCGCGAGATCCTCTTCCCTCCATAAATGAGGCATATCAAGTGGTGGTTCAAGTTGCGGAGTCAAAACAGAGCAGCCGTGTGCTTGAAGAGCGCAATGATGGCGTGAGTTTTGTGGTTCAGAATGCATCTCAATCTCTCCAACAATCGGAGCTTCGAAACCCCTCAGCCGTGTGTAATTTGTGTGGGAGAACCGGACATGTGGCCAGCAATTGTTTTCGAAAGATTGGATATTCAACATGGTGGGGAAGTATGCCAAGATCGACTCTTCCACACACTGTTATTGAAGGCTCGACTGCTCCTCTGTTTGACCGCAAACCTGCGGCTATACCACCAGCTTCTTCATCTCGTAGACCTGAACAAGCAAGAGCAAATCAGATTAGCTCCTCTGTTCTGATAGCTACGGTGAATGCGGCCATAACTAACCAAGATAGGCTCGGTTTCACGGGGTTAAATGACCAACAGTGGCGGACTTTGATTCATATGCTCAATGAGCGCAACACGGGTGTTCATGACCGGCTTTCAGGTACACACTTTCTCGAATCTTGGATTATTGATTCCGAAGCTTCTAACCACATGACGGGTTCTATTGAGTTTCTCACAGAAGTTAGTGTTATGGCTCCAACCCGTATTAAACTACCCGATGGTAGAAATACTACAACACATAGACAAGGAAAAGTGTTCTTGGGTTCACAACTACATATGCTTAATGTCTTCTTTGTTGATGGTCTTCAGTGCCATCTTATTTCAGTGTCTCAGCTTGCACGAGACAATAGTTGTATAGTTCAGATGTCTGATAAGCTTTGTGTTGTCCAGGACTGCACCACGCAGACCCTGATTAGAGCGGGTGAGCAGTCTAATGGTCTCTATTTATTTAGAGGAGTGGCGACAGTAGCTGTTACACGGGTTTCGGATCAACCATCTGAGGAAGTGTGGCATCGACGGTTTGGTCATCCATCGCCTAAAGCTATGGAGATGATGAAGTTATCTAGTAGTAGTGCTTTTGATTTTAAATCATGCAACATTTGTATTCAGGCCAAACAATCGCGAGACCCTTTTCCTTTGAGTACTAATAAAACTTTAGAAGTTTTTGAGTTATTACATGTGGACTTATGGGGTCCATATCGGACAACATCAATTTGTGGTTCTCGGTTCTTTCTTACTATCGTTGATGACTACTCAAGAGCACTATGGATCTATCTCCTACCCAATAAGTCTGAAACTATGGCTACATTGCAAAGTTTTATTGCCTTAGTCGAAAGACAATTTGCAAGTAAAGTGAAAAAGATTCATAGTGATAACGGTTCAGAGTTTGTTTCACTTCGAAATTTCTTTCGTGATAAAGGAATTATCAATGAAACATCTTGCATTGGTACACCACAACAGAATGGTCGGGTCGAGCGGAAACATCGTCACATCTTGAATGTGGCACGATCTTTGCGTTTCCAAGCTCATCTACCCGTTGAGTTTTGGAGTTATTGTGTACTAGATGCGGTTTATCTTAGTAACCGTACATCCACGTCTGTTCTTCAAGGTAAAATCCTGATTGAGATGCTATATAAAAGACCCCCACCGATTGACCATCTTCGCGTGTTCGGATGTTTTTGCTACGTACACAACCAGAAGCATGGGGGGGATAAGTTTGCTTCTCGAGGAAATAGAGCACTTTTCTTAGGATATCCTTTCGGACAAAAAGGCTGGAAGGTCTATGACCTTTAAACAGGGGTGATTTCGACTTCTAGGGATGTTATCTTCCTGGAAACAGAGTTTCCTTACGCCGTAAGCAACACAGAATCGGCCATTGATGACATGCCTTTCTCGCAAACTTCTCCACCAGTTGATGATGATGGTGAGAGACATACTCCGACTCATTTTCCTTTGAATCCTCTGGTTGAAATTACTTCCTCAGTGGACTCAATGGAAACGAGCTCACATATCGGGTTAGAAGAGTCTGCGGCTTTGCCGCCAAATCTCTCTCCTGCCGAATCTTCTGAGTCTCCTCATTATTAATCAGATCGAACCAACAGAATCAAAGCAGAGCATTTCTGTTAAGAAGATGGATCAAAACAGAGCATCTGTTAAGAACGTAATGGGCCAACGACGAAGTGAAACACAAAAGCCCAAGAACAAGATCCTCTCTCTCACTCTAAACGACGACGTTGAGAACAAATGGTCCTCTTCAACACAAGACAAAAACGCTGCAACACAAGACAAAAATGGAGATGGTCGCGACCTCCGTACAGTCAAGGATCAATCGGCAATCCCGACCTCTAACCGATTTGATTCCCTCTCTGATCTTGCGCCCACACAGGATTAGGACACTTGTCACGAGATTAAGCTTTCATTTTGTGTATAAAGAACTATCGAGAGTCATGGATTGTATTCAAGGAAGTGAAAAACAAAATAAAGAAAGTTCATTCATCTTCTTCATTTCTAAAGCTTTCTAAGGTTCTTTCACTCATGATGCATCGAGATCTTCTTCAGCGATGCCTTCTGGTCCGATACATCTACCTAAGGCTCCTCTAGTATCAGCATCGTCTTCTTCCGATACGCTCTCTGGTTTGCTTCGTCTGTCACCAGCGTCGGTTCCACAACCTCCCAAATCATCCTCTGTTGTTGTTCCGATCACCACAGAGACACAGCCTGTACCTGTTCTCGACAATGAGGAACAATTGGGTCGTGGTCACAGACATAAAAAGCCTTCTACACGTCTAGAAGATTATGTCACAAACACGACACATGATGGCTTCGATGGAGCATTTGTTGATTCTTCGTGGTACCCGATCGATGATTACATAGATTTTTCACAGTTTTCTGATAGTCATCGAGCTTACTTGGCAGCTATTACTACTTCTGTGGTTCCCACACCATATGCAGAGGCTTTCGAAGATGAATATTGGCGAGGGGCTGTTCGCAATGAGATAGATGCGCTGGAAGAAAGTGGTACATGGACTGTTGAGACCTTACCTCTCGGAAAAACAACACTTGGATGTAAGTGGATTTTTACTTTGAAGTATAGATCGGATGGTACTCTTGAGCGACACAAGGCTCGGCTAGTTGTGCTTGGGAACAATCAAACGGAGGGTATTGATTATACTGAGACGTTTGCGCCTTTGTGTAAGATGACCTCGGTCCGTTCTTTTCTTGAGGTCTCTGTCTCACGTGATTGGGAAGTACACCAAATGGATGTTCATAATGCTTTTTACATGGTGATTTAAAAGATGAGGTTTACATACGGTTTCCACCGAGTTTTCGCACAACAGATAAAACTAAGGTATGCCGTCTTCATAAATCTCTCTATGGTTTGAAACAAGCTCCTCGGTGCTGGTATGCGAAACTTACTCAGGCTTTGATAGGGTATGGTTTTGAGCAGAACTATACCGATTACTCACTCTTTACGCTTGAGAAGGATGATTTTCATCTTCATGTTCTCGTCTATGTTGATGATTTGATTGCCATAGGAAGTTCTCCGAAAGTGATTGATGAATTCAAACGTTATTTGAGTTCGTGTTTTCGGATGAAAGATCTTGGTGTCTTGAAGTATTTTCTTGGCATTGAGGTAGCGAGGAGTTCGATGGGGATGTATATGTGTCAACGTAAGTACACTTTGGATATCATTTGTGAGGTTGGTTTACTTGGTGCTCGTCCGGTTTCGCATCCGATTGAGCAGAATCACACGCTAGCTTTAGCATCGACTGATCCATTGCCTAATCCTTCTCCTTATCGTCGTCTTGTTGGTCGGTTGATCTATTTGGCTGTTACTCGACCAGAATTGTCCTATGCGATCGATGTGCTTTCTCAGTTTATGCATGAGCCTAAGCCTGAGCATTGGGAAGGTGCTTTGCGAGTTGTTCGTTATTTGAAAGGAAACCCGGGTCAGGGTATCCTTCTGCGCTCTGGGACAGATTTACGGCTTATTTTTTTGGTGTGATGCTGATTGGGCAGCTTGTCCGTTGACACGAAGATCTTTGACTGGTTGGTTTATTCAATTAGACGACTCTCCTATTTCTTGGAAGACCCGGAAACATGATGTGGTTTCTCGTTCTTCTGCATAAGCGGAATATTGCGCTATGGCTGACACTGTTAGTGAAATCAAGTGGATTCGAGAACTTCTTGGGCTTCTTGGTATCGATTGCTCTTACCCGATTCCTTTGCATTGTGATAGTCTTTCAGCTATTCATCTTGCGGCTAATACGGTTTTTCATGAGCGCACGAAGCATGTTGAGTCTGATTGTCATTTTGTTCGTGATGAGATTGTTCGGGGAGTTATTGCAACCAAACATGTTCCTACTACACTTCAGTTGGCAGATATTTTTACTAAGGCTCTTGGTCCAAAGGAATTTGAAACTTTTCGTCTCAAGTTGGGTATTTGTGATCTCCATACTCCAACTTGAGAGGAGGGGGGGTATTAGCGTATAGTATATACGTAAGTTGTAATTACATATGACATTAGGGACTTCTAGTTAATTACTTGGTTTATATTAGGTTAATATCTTTGTATGTAAGGCAAAGCCTAAACATCTTTATCAATAAGAAACTCTTATTCCTAAACCTAGTTTCTTGACACCATTCCTACCGTGTTGAATATTTTTAGACTTTTTGTAAAATTGCAGTTAATATGTACTTATAATTTTTAAATTCTATTTCTACATACTTTACGTTCTTTGTAGGATTCAATTTGATTTAATATATAAATTAATTCAAGATCATTGTAATAATATTACTTACTTAAATTTTTTTCATATGGAAAGTTTTTTGAACTCTAAACCATGAAATAATTTCTTTTCCATTAAATACATACATTAACTTTTTAATGAAGTGAAAGTTATATTTTTTTATCAACCACATTATAATCAGAAAGTCAGTAGCTGGTGACCCAGTTCGGAGGGGAATATTCTGCAAAAATATAATCATTATAAAGAATCCGAGATCCCCGAGCGAAGCAGTATGCTCTCAAATTTGTTGTTCGCGGGAAGGAAGATAATGAGAAGTCCGAAAAATGAAAGGTACATATTTAAAGTTATATATTTAATTCAGATTATATTTTCAGCAAACATATATCTTAATTCACGGTCATAGCAATAAAATTACATATTTAAAATTTTTATATGGAAAATTTTATGAATTTCAGACTTTCAGACTTTGAAATTTTTTATTTACTTTATAATGTTATATGTCATTAATATGCCATAAAATTTTTAAAAAATAGTATTGGATTTAAATATTTTATAATTCGAATTACATATTATATATCAATTTTATTTAGTATTTAAATTGGTCAAAGATGATTATGAGATTTAAATGTTCAAACAATTTTAATGATGGAAATTTAATGTATTGTTCATAATAATTTTAATTTACAAAATATATATTTTAAGAACTTTGATTGTTATTCAAAAAAAATGTAAAATTTTCGAATGAGATTTTTTACTTCCTTTTTGAATTTTTTTTTTCTAATAGAGATTTTCCCTTTTATTTATATTATATTTTTATTATTGGCTATTTTGACAATATATTTATCACAAATTTCTAGATATTTTTCTTACTCCTAATATTATTTGGATATTTTGGTATTTGATGTAAGTTGGTCATAGTAAAGTTTTCTTTTTAGAATCGAATTAAATGAAAATAAATAAATAAAGATTAAAAACTCATCAACCAATTAAATTATAATACAAATTCTGAGAACTCTCATATGGTAGACATCTAAAAAAATTTAAATAAAATGTACACTCTTTTAATATATCGATGATAGGGGAAACTGGTTATAGTAAGGTGAATATTTACATAATGGTAAATGAAGTAATCAGGGTGTATGACATAATTTTCTATTATACAAAATATTACATAGAAGGTTTTGAAGAAATGTATTTAATGAGGAAAAGTTTAAGTTCGGAGAAAAAATATATGTTATTATGATATGTTAAATGTAGTGAGAGAATATTTTATAAGTATACTCGGCACATGTTGGTTTTACGGAAAAAAAAAAAAGAAAATTTTTTTTGGCCCGATATACATATTATACACAACTTTTTTATTGGAGTGCATAAGTTTGCAAATATTTTTTTTATCAGACATGGGGTTTTTTAATTTTTGGTTTCAAAATTTTACTGAACAAGATAAAAGAAAGATTATAAATAGAGCATAAAAAATGTTTTAGTAGAAAAGTTGAATACATTAATGTGTGGTTGACAAAAAAAAAAGAAAGAAAAGTGGAATACAAAAACAAAATAAGTTTTTTGAAATAATTTAAAATTTTATCTCTATGAAATGATGATTTTTTGACGAAATTTCTACAATTATTTTTTTGTTCACCGTCGTCATGGCGGTTGAGAGCAGTTTCGCTGGAACCGGGGGAATATGAAACCGCGATCTCACGGTTTCTTCCATGATCTCGGACAAGAGGATTCGCGTTGCAGTTCACAACAAAGAGAGGGAGCGACAATTACAATATAAATATGGGGTATTCTTCAAATAGTTCCACAATTTTCAGCTCGATGTCTCACAAAATCTCTTTTACCCTTTTCGATTTTACATAACATTCACTCAAATGGCAGACAACTTGAGGAGACACTACAAGAAAATAGCCGAATTGCGAGAAAAATTTGTGAGGAAAATAGATCCTCACAAATTTGCGACGATTTTGCAAAGAATCTGCTTGGAAATATAGCTTCCTCGCAAATTTGCGAGAAAAATAATTTCTCTCCAATGCGTCGCAAATCAGCGTGCAATTTGCGAGAAAACTATATTCCTCGCAAATTTGCGACCAATTTGCGTTGAAATTGCTTGGAAAATGAGATCAATCGCAATTCAGTCGCAAAATATGCAAGAAAAATAATTTCTCGCAATTTTATCGCAAATCTGCGACGATTTTGCGAGGAAACAACGTCTACCTGCATTTCCCTCACAAATCCCTCACAAAATTGCGAAAGATTTGCGAGGAAAGCTCTTAGGTAGGTGAACACGTTTTCTAGATGTGTAACCACTATTTGCGAGGATATATTTCCTTGCAAATTCGTCGCAAAAAATAGCTATAAATACGACTCCACCCTCTTCCATTCATTCAGAACAACTCAAAAAAATAATCACATAAAAAGTTAGTCTAAATAGAAAAAGAAAAAAATGTCGGGTTCGGAGCATGAAATATTCGCTTTACGAGGGTGGATGTATAGACATAGGGATCCAGATACCAGAGAAGTTACAAAAGAGTACCGGGACGGCTTGCGCGGGTTCATCTACCAGGCGATGAACAACTCCCTTGCGCAAGAGCACGGTAAAATATTATGCCCTTTAATTAAATGTGGGGACGAGAAGTATATCTCAATTGACAACGTGAAGAAACATTTATGTAATAGAGGGTTCACCCCAAATTACTATCTATGGGTTTCCCATGGAGAAAGTTGTAATGTTGAAGAAGGTAGTAGTACTAGTCGTGGGAACAAAAATAGAGGAACTAGTCGTCATCAGCATTAAACGAAAAATAGATTTCATGATATGGTTACTGATGCATTTCAGGAAACATCATATGCATTTGATGAAAATGCTACATTTGTTGATGTTCCATATTATGAGGAACCGAACGTAGATGCAAATTTTTTTTTGATATGTTAGACACTGCTAATCAACCTATCTACGATAGATGTAGACAAGGTCAGTCTAAAATGTCATTGGCATCTAGGATGATGACAATTAAAAGTGATTACAACTTACCTGAGAATTACATGAATGCATGTGCTGATTTAATATAAGAGTATTTGTCTGCGGATAATAATTCTGCCGAGTCTTATTATGCAATTCAGAAATTGGTTTCCAGTCTTGGATTACCATCACAAATAATTGATGTATGCATCGGCAACTGCATGATATTTTGGAAAGATGATGAAAAGTTGCAGGAGTATCACTTTTGCGGGAAACTGAGATATCAATCTACAACTATACACGCATACCATTTCAGCGGATGTGGTACTTGCCAATCACCGATAGGCTCAAGCTTCTATATCTTTTAGAAAAGACAGCGGATGCCATGAGATGGCATGCACAACATACATCTGCGGAGGGAGAGATTACACATCCGTCAGACGCAAAAGCATGGAAACACTTTCAGACGTATACCCTGATTTCGCTAACGAGTGCAAAAATGTCTATCTTGGTTTATGTACAGATGGGTTCAGTCCATTCGGAATATCAGGAAGAAACTACTCTTTGTGGCCTGTCATCTTGACGCCGTACAATCTCCCAACCGAGATATGCATGCAGAAGGAGTTTCTGTTCCTTATCGTTTTAGTGTCCGATCCAAAGCACCCTAAGAAAACTTTAAAGGTTTTTCTCCAACCTCTGATCCAGGAGTTGCAGTACTTATGGAATTCAGGTGTTTGTACGTTTGACCAATCAAAACAGAGGAACTTTAAGATGCGTGTGACACTTATTTGGACAATCAATGATTTTCCCGCATACAGAATGCTATCTGGATGGACAACCCATAGAAGGTTATCATGTCCATATTGTGCACATCAATTTGAAGCATTTCAGCTTAAGCATGGACGTAAACCTTGTTGGTTTGATTGTCATCGTCGATTTCTACCGATGTCCCATCCTTACAGGAAGAACAGGAAATTATTCAAGAAGAACAAAGTTGCGAAGCTTCCACCCCCTGGTGTTAATGACTGGTGATGTTGTGTTGGAGCAAATTGAGTATTACGGTGCTCAAGAAACCGTGAACCGTGGTGGAAATTGGCATATCAGACCGAACATGCCTGATGGATATCTGGAAAGTCACAACTGTCATAAAAAGAGCATCTTCTGGGATCTCCCATACTGGAAAGATCAATTGGTTCGACATAATCTTGATGTGATGCACATTGAGAAAAACTTTTTCGACAATATCATGCATACCCTTCTCAATGTGCAAGGAAAGACGAAAGACAATGTCAAGTCTAGACGTGATTTGGTTGACATTTGTGCAAGGAGCGAGTTGCATATTACAAGAGATGGAAAATTACCAGTTCCCGCCTTCCGATTAACAGCAGAAGTGAAGAGAGCATTATTTGATTAGGCAGAATCATTCATAAAGTTTCGAGATGGGTATGTATCTAATTTTTCAAAGTGTGTTGAGCAGGGACAAAAATTTTCGGACATGAAAAGCCACGATTGCCATGTATTTATGCAGTGGCTCCTACCTTTTGCTCTCCGCGAGTTACTTCCGCAACATGTGCACGAAGCAATAGCAAGTATATATTAAATGTAACTTCATTCTTCATTCAATTAATGTATATGCATGAAAATATAAGTTCATTACAAACTATAAATATTGTTTTCTATACACGCATTGGCCTATTTTTTCGTGATTTATGTGCGCGGACATTGACTGAGGAGAGGATTGCAAATATGGAGAGTAATATTTCTGGTCTGCTTTGTAACATGGAAAAGATATTCCCCCCCTCATTCTTCGATGTTATGGATCATGTATCGATTCACCTCCCGCACGAAGCGTCTCTAGCCGGTCCGATACATTTCAGATGGATGTACCCCTTTGAGTGATATATGAAATACTTGAAAGGAAAAGAAAAAAAAACCTAGCTCGAGTCGAGGTATCGATCATCGTTGGAAGCTTAACTGAGGAAACTTCCCACTTTACTCAGTATTACTTCCCACCGACGGTATAAACAAAGAAAAACAGACCTCGGCAATACGACGATGGCGGAGTGGCGCCTACGTACAATGTACCGGATGTGCCTGACATCTTCTGCCAAATTGGACGACTTATGGGGAAGTTGAAGGAGGAATGGTGGGAAGATTTTGCATATAATCACAGTGCACATACTTATATTTTACAAAACTGTGAGTTCGTGCAACCGCTCGAGAGGTACAAATGTCGTTATTTCCATTTGATAATAAAAAGGGATTTTACTGTTAATTAAATATACTAAAAAAAAATTTAGTGCAGCTTATTTGATTCACAAATAAGGGAGTCTTATCCCAATTTAACGAACAAAGAGTACGAGAAATACAAAGACAAAGATTTCGCAAAGTGCCTTCAGTTCTATATACGTGTATACCGCGTTTCATTTTTTATGAAATTGATTTATAAACTCGTTCAATGTTCGTACATGTCACTCTCATTTCAGGTCAACAATGGAAATAGTGATGTTTGTTTCCCCCCTTTGGTTCCACGAACTCGTACAAGGTCCAATTGCACAGATAGTCACTGCACCGATGTACTTCACCTGCAGGTATACATTTCAAACCTATCACACGATTCACGTAGGTCATCTGCAAATTACGGCATATATGTAGGGGTGAATTGAACTTCTACGGCGTGATTAATCAAATTTTACAAGTCAGTTACCCCGGAGTGGTGAATTTGCGATGTGTGTTGTTCAGGTGCGACTAATATGACCCTGTTCTCGGCCGAGGAGTTCGAGTGGACAATTTGGGGGTTAAAGACGTAAACGCTAACATACGGTATAAAAAATTTGAAATGTTGTTCTCGATTCGCAAGCAAAGCAAGTGACTTTCGTCCCATATCCACGATTAAGAGAATGACGGGAGCAATGACTTACTATGATCCATGTGAGTCCAAGGGGTCGTATAATCTGAGCTGATGATGACATTGTGTTACAAGAGGATAGGGCAGGAGAAGACACGTCTATTCAAATCGAATCAATCGAGGATGTCATACACGTTGACCCAACATCGTGTGATTTTGACGATGTACATTCAAGCGACAACGAAGACATGCATGATTCAGATGAGGATACTGATGACGACGAAGAAGAATCAGCCGACAAAAATGATTCCATTTATGTATATGACCATAATGACATTGATGATGAGCTATGTTATCTATTTTGTTTGTATAAGTAGTAAATGACAATTGGAAGTGTTTATGGAAAGTTAAATGTATGTTGATTAAAATTTGGTAAACGGAATGTCTTTCCAGATGAAAATGATTTATTACAACAAGAATTTCAAAGGACAAATTTTTACTTTGTAAGAAGTAGGCTAAATTTAATATATAACCTATCTTGCGAGGATTTGCAAAGATTCCTCGCAATTTCATTGCAAATTTGCGACGATTTTGCGAGGAATCTTCGTAAATTCTTCGCAAATCATTACCCTAAACCCTAAACCCTAAACTCCAAACCCTAAACCGTTAAAATAGTAATACAAATCACGGTTTTAAGTAAAAGTACCTTTTGACTAGTATCATAATAAGCTGAAATGCATAAATGTAAAATTAATCGTTAGTGAAATTTAACAAAACGATAGTTTATATTTTAATGTATTCATATAAACACCAACTTAATTTATTTAAACTTCTGATGAATTTGTTTGTTATTTGAACTTAAGACCTTCAATAATTATCTTAATACCTATTTGACTATATCACACTTCCATAAATTCTGAAACCGTAAACACTAAATTAGTGTTTAATGATTTGTATTAAATTCAAAAAAATAAATAGCGAGGAAACTGCGAGGATTCCTCGCAAATTTTGGGAGGAATTTGCGAGAAATTCTCGCAATTTCCTCGCAATATTTGGCAGTTTGTCATAAATTTTGGACGGTTCCTCGAAAATTTTCCAAAAATTTTTGAGGACTTTACGAGGAATTTGTGCGGTTCCTCGCAATTTTCTCGCAAATTTTTGCGCAAACGAAAAAAAAGCGGGAACCCTAAAATTTGCGAGAAAATTGCTAGGGATTTGCGAGGAAGCAAAATCCTATATATATGAGACCTCTCCTTCTCATTTCTCAAACGATCAAAACACAAAAAAAACTCTTTAAAACTCACACTCTCTCTAAAAAACTCCCAAAACCTCCAAACTAACCTTCTCGGCTTTGAATATTGTAAGTTTTTAAAGTTATCTGTTAGAAATAGATTAGCAAATGTTAGATTTTAAAAAAATTAAAGATTTGGAAAAAGTATGGTTAGCTTGTTAGATATAATTTAATAACTGATTTGTAAGAATTTTGATCGTACAAGATTTTAAATTAGTATAAAAATTTATGTGAATAACTTATATGAATTAGTATCTAATATTATATTAACATTAGTAAATAATACATAATTTGAGTAAATACTAAACTTTAAATTTTATTATTAATATTATATTTCATATTAAATTGTTTATATATAATAAATAATTTTCATAAATATTAAATTTAAAAGTTATTATTATTATATTTAATCTTAAGTAAAAAATATAGAATAAATATTTTTAATAAATAGTAAATTTAATTTTAAAAAATGTTAAAATGTAGATGGATCCCCTCGGTTCGTACGAGGCCTATATACAGCTGTCCGCGAGGTCTTCACCGGGAGCCTCCAGTTCTTGAGGCATTCCGGGCACGTTCCCGGAGCATCACGGAGCACCTCCTGCAGCTCCGTCCGCGACGGCCCCAGCACCACGCCCGTCGGGGATGACGCTGCAGGATCTACAGCGTAGTCCCTGTTGAGTGCCTATTGTTTATGCAAACGCAAAGCACCACGAACGAAGCTTTCAATTTATAAAAGTCCGTTTCCTATCAATAACACAATCCGCAAGTGCACGGATATGTC
>OVAN01003138.1:545-30297 GCA_900406275.1 Anastatica hierochuntica
CTTGGATGCTCTAGCGGCTTGTGGACGGACAGACTTTATGCGGAGATTGGTCATGATCGACTATATTCGAAGCTTTAAAGCTAGGTCGGGAAGAGACAGCCTGAATGATGAGAATCTCGGAATTTTCAGATATTCTTACGATTCCTGTGTCCGAAAGAGACAACATCGTTTCCGTAGTCCTTTTCAGGCATCGATTTCATCGGGACAGTTTTTGACCCCAACAACTCTTAGTGATGCTACTTCCAATCTCATTAGAGTATCTATACGCTTGATCACATAGATAGAGGTTTGAGTTCGTCATTGGTAAAATCATGAGTTTCTTTCTCGCCATAGTTCGTAGATGGCTGCTGACCAACTTAAGAGTAGCATATGTCAACTTGTCTTCCTTATTCCTAGGTTCCTTAGCCCAGTTAAAATATCCTGCCAGGTGAAGAGGTTGTGTGTTATGCCTAACTTGGAAATACACACTCACCAAATTTTCTGAGAAAATAGACAATTGAAGAAGAAGTTGTTTCTTATCTAATTATGAACCGAGCAAAGTAGGCATGTGAGATCTACATTCAAGCCCCAAGAGATAACCCTATCTTTCGTAGGATTTCAGTCAAGGACAAATAGCCATGCAGTGAAGCTTAGTTTTGGGATCGCTAATTTACTCCATATCGTGTTTTCCCAGTCCACTATCAATGTAAGGGTCGAATCTCGTTCCAGACGTACTTTGAGGGGAAGAAATGAAAGTGGGAACCTTTAGCTAGCCAATATACTTTATCCTCTGTGTTAAAAAGATTTATCAAAATGAGATCAACGTATAAAATTACTTGTTTCTCGGTGCAGGCTGAAGGAAGAGATCATTCGTTTTGTCTAGCTATTGAGGACACCCTGCCTCGGATGAGGACTCCTAGCACATGCGGGCTAGTGGGTCCAAGGAAAACAATGAGAAGGCCCAATTCATTGCAATATAACTTCAAAATGAGATACAAGCGCCACTGCGAGGAAGGAAGCGAATAATTGATAGAGTAGTTGGCCTGAGCTTCAGTGATCTTTGAAATGTCGAAGAGTGGTACTGCTACAGCTTGATTTCAAAGAAGCTTCTATGTATCAGTTTGTATTGTTATTTTAGCCAAGCCACCAAGATTGAACTGCTTATGAAATATAACATCCACATGAATTTTAGACCATAACAAGCATTCCAACTACCATGATCATTCAACCCTAATCAACCCTCTCCTTTTGGCTTGAAGACGGAGTCCAATGACACTCTATGCCCGTCCTTAACATCCATATCTCCACGCCATAAGAATGCACTTTAAAGAGAGTTTATGGTCCGGATCACTTTCTTTGGGAGAAAAAGGCACTTGAACGAAACATGTGATGTGGGGTCAAGTTTTAAACCAACTAAAACCTCGCTGCAAATGCACAACAACGTAATAATACTTAGGGATCGAATCCACAAGGACTAGATATTCACGCTTAGGACCCATTGTTTTTGGACTAAGCTAAGAACGAAATATGCAAGGGGGTTTTGGGATTTTTATTTTGTTTTTAGGTTTTATAAATGCAAATGAACCTACTCTATGTGCTAATTTACAAAGGATAGATCGATGAATTGATATGCATCAAACAACAGAAAGTTAAAGCAAGCAAGAAGAAGTTAAGATCGACTAGGAGCATAATGCTTCAACCTAGAACATAACCACTAAGGTAAATCCTCTCCACTTTCGAGGTTCAAGATTCTATATACTTAACAATCCAGGGACTCGACTTTCGCACGGTCCTTGCAGAAGAAGTAAACACATAATACGGTTAAGGTTGATTGTTCACAATTCTATATTGATCCACTTTCGTTGCCTATATAGATAGGCTCATCAAATACTAGTTCCAGCAGTATGTCAAGCTTTTGGAATGCATACTAACCTAAGATATACTTTTAAACTAGCCTAGCAAGCAAATAGCAATATAGTGCAAGCAATGATGATAACGTTATTTATAAAGCCTAATCGTTTAGTAATCCAATTCAAGCAAACTCATTGACTCCATGTTATCTACTATCTAACATGCAAACTAATAGATCAAGGACATGTAAAAATGTAATTAATCATCACATCAAGCACTATATCAACTCAAAGGGAGAAGAATATATAAAACCTATAAATGGACGAAAGATGAACGTCCTGAGATTAGATGGATCCTTTGGAGGATAACAAAGGGCATGACCTCAAAGGATGTCGTCCCTGCCTCCTTAGGCACTTATTCAATCTAAAACCTAAACAACTCTCTCTGAAATAAAAGTTAGAAACAACTATTTATAGTACAACTTAACTATTAGGTTAAATGAGTAAAATCGGGCCTTAAAGTCTCCAATGTTGGGCTTCGTCTAAAATGGTCTTGGGTTTAGTCTTTGGGCTTTAAAATTCTTGGAATAGAGCCACTTCAGTCTTGAGAACATCTGAGGTTTAGAGTCTTTGAACTTTATGATTATGAGATTTAGAGTCCCAAGATCCAAAGTACAACTCCTTTGCTTAGCTTCCATGTCCTCATCTAAACACTTAAGTCTTTGGTTTTTAGCTTTTACATTCTAGATTTCTTTAAGGCAATTTTCGTCGTCTTTGTGTGTTTCTTCAAGTTCTTGCTGGAAAATAGAGATTGAATAACTCTTGGACAACCTTTGTCAAGTGATTTAGACGCATAAGTAAACCTTAAAGAGTAAGCTCAAGCTTCTCAATCCTTTCTTCAAGGGCGAAATTCTAGTTATCTATAGTAGAATAGATTTTCTGCTCCATATGACCTTGAATCTCAAGAAGTTTCTAGGTTAAGAACTCGACCTTGAACTCAAGGGTCTTCAAGGATGTGTAGGGACTTGGGAGATGAGATTTATGTCATGATAAATCTGACCTAGGAGTGCTTGGTCTTGGAAGATGGTATTTTCGTTCATGAGGAAGGAAACCGTGGAGACTAAGATATTTGAATCTCTTTTAATTGTTATGCGTTTCGGATCTTCCTTACTGGACTTGGTTGAAGTTTCCTAGCCAGATTAAGTCAAGCTTCCATCCCCGTGATGTAGATTCATGGTTTGTACTTCGCCTCAAACCATGCTCCATTACGCTTTGGTCTCTTGACTCATCGTACTCTCTTACAAGCTAATAATGGCGAGGAAAGTATTCAATATTCTCCATGAATTCGATTGAATGAGGGTTAGGGTAGCTAAATTCTCTATGATTTTCGTCGATGGCTCATAGAGGATTAGGATTTCGAGTTTTAGGCATATGTATCTTGTGTTTTCCCTAAAAAACAAAAGAGAAACACACACACACACACACACACACACACACACACACACACACACACACACACACACACATATATACACACACACACACACACAAATAAGTTCGTAAAGAGGAAAAATCATATTCCTAGTAGGAAAAGGTTTGTCCTATGGTGTTACTATCTACAAGAAAAAGAATCACGAAATTATTAGTAAATTATTCTAAATCCTAAGTGTTAAAATTCTAAACAAATTAGAATAAATTAAAGGAGAAGTTCGATCGAAATTTTTACATGAAAATTGAAATTCCTAAACTTGAAACCGAAAAATCTATAAACAGAGAAGAAAAAAGTTTCTTGGACTGAATCCTAGATCTAAATCAAACGTGAAGATCTCTTTTCCCAGGAAATGGCGCCAAAAACTTGATGTGGGGTCAAGTTTTACCCCAACTAAAAATCTGTTGCAAGTGCACAGTATCGCAGTAATACATAGGGATCAAATCCACAATGAGTAGATATTCACACTTAGGACCGATTGATTTCAGACTAAGCTAAGAACAAAATATGCAAGGGGGGTTTTCTAATTTTTATATGGTTTTTAGGTTTTATGAATGCAAATGAACCTACTCTATATGCTAATTTATAAAAGATAGATCTATGAATTGATATGCATCAAACAGTAGAAAGTAAAAGTAAGCAAGCAAGAGTTAAGATTGACTAGGGAAACAATGCTTCGGTCTAGAACACAACCACTAAGGTAAATCCTCGCCCCTTTTGAGGTTCGGGATTCTATATACTTAACAACCAAGGGAATCGACTTTCGCACGGTCGTTGCAGAAGAAGTATACGCATAATACGATTAAGGTTGACTGTTAACAATTCTATGTTGATCCAATTTTGTTGCCTATATAAAAAGGCTCATCGAATACTAGTTCATGTTGTATTTCAAGCGTTTGGATTACATACTAACCTAAGATCTACTTGGAAATTGGCCTAGCAAGCAAATAACATTATAGTTCAAGCAAAGATGATAACATTATTGATAAATTCTAATCGTTTAGTAATCAAATTCAAACAAAATCCTTGAATCATTGTTATCTATTGCCTAACATGTAAACTAATAGATCAAAGACATGTAAACACGAAATTAATCATCACAACAAGCATTGTATCAACTCAAAGGGAGAAGAATTGATAAAACCGAAAGATGGACGAAAGATGAATGTATTAACAGTGGTGATGGCCGTAGTTGAGTTGCACCGGTTAGAGAGGTCCTTTCCACCGATGTTTTACATGGATGTTTTCGTGGCAGATGGAGTTGCCTTATGGCGTCGTGTGGTTTGAGGCACATAAGCCTCACTACTAGTCGTGGGATTCTTTTTGGCGAAATCCGGAGATACGACTCCATCATGATTTTGGTGTTCTTAATAATAGATCTAGGATAAAAACTAGATCGTTATATGTATACATTTCACGCCCAGAGGTGTTTGGTGAAATATGTAGGAGAGCCTAAAGTATGTTAAACTTAGCTTAGCCAACATGAGTTGATAGTTTGGAAGTTTAGTGACCAAGTGGCATGATTCTTAATGATTACTAGTTAAATGATTACAAGAAGCGAGAGTTGAGTGAAAAATGTTAGCTTGAAAATATGACTTCTAGCCATGATAATGGTATTAGTTTAAACATTGATTCCATAGTCGTGGGACTTGTTTTTTTGGTTGCCTTCTTTGTTGTTAGTTTAGCCAGTTGATTATCCCTTCTCAGTACCAAATCTGAGAACCAATTCTCTATCATTTCACGTGTTTAGTTTGTTTAGGTTGTAATTGCATCATATCTCTTCTTAATTGCTTAGCTTAGGAGATTTTGTCTATTCCTATTGCTTGAATATATAGTTCTCGTGGGTTCGATCCTTAAGTACTACAATCAGCATAGTCGTCCACTTGCGGTTTAATGAGGATTGTATGTTGATTAAGGTTTATAAATTTAAAACTTGAAGTTTATTTAATCCTAGCAAGTTTTTGGGGCCGTTGTCGGGGAACTTAGTAGATTCTCATTAGGATTCCAATTTTTCCTTAGATAAAACTTTCTTATGTTTTGCTTTATTTTGTTTGGCTACTAACTTTCTTTCAAGTGTTTGTTCTTTTTGGAAGGTACAATCATAAAGAAGAAAGGATATGTCTTCTTACATGAATTCATTTTTGAAGCTCATATTGGAAGAACAAGAAAGAGATATAACTTTGAACCCCAAAAGCTATCATGGAGCTTATGAGCCATCCACCTCAAGAGAGCATCATCCACATGGGTATTATGATCCAAGGAATCCACATGGATATTGTGAGAGATACCATCCTAGAAATGAACCTTACAATATTCAAGAACCTCTTTCTCCTGAAACATTAAAAGAGGAAGTGACCTACAACTTGCTTAAGGAGTTATTACAGTCGTAAAAGGAGATGAAGAATGAGTTGAATGAAAGATGTAAGAGGATGAACGCCACTAAGTATCAACCATATGGGCACTATGCTCAAGGAATTCAATATGAAGATGGTGAGAGGTACCGTTCCTGGAACATAGAATGTGAAGATCAAGAGAATCATTCTTTCCAAGTCTCAAGAGAAGATGAGAACCACAACTTGCTTAAATAGTTGTGGAAGAAAAAGAAAGGGGAAGGATTGAGAGAGAAAGCAAATTTGATTCCTGTTATACCAAGATGAAAGTTATGGCCAACCTTTTGGGTCACAAATGAAAGATAAATTGGCACATGTGGAGGAAACTAACACAAGGATTATACAAAGGGTTGAAGAGAAAGAAGAAAGGAGTCCTTCTCTTGACAAAACCAAAGCATTAGAAGAAAATACAATTGCTATTGAGGAGAGTTTTCAAGAGGAAGATCAAAGTAAGGATGAATTCCTAATTGAGGTCGAAGAATCTATTAAGGAGTTTGAATCACAACTTGGATGCACGGTTGCTAAAAAACATGTGATAAGATATGATGATGAAGTCAAGATCATTTGCATCTCAATTGATTCATTCAACAACATCAAGGAAGTAGTAAGCACGGTTGGGAAGAACCTTGAAGACCCTTTGGGGAATGTTTTAGTGACCGAAATTATAAGGGAAAAAGAAGAGATTTACATTGATGATAAAGAAGCCTCAAGAAAAGAAGAAGCCACACTAGCTGATATTCAATAAGAACAAGAGAGAATCAATGAATTTGAAGAACTCATCGGATATCCTAGTATGGAAGCTATGAATACAAAGTTTGAGGATGATGCAAAAAAAGAATGGAGTATCTCAACCAAAGAAGAGAGCCACATGTGATCTCCATGACCAAGAAGAAATTCAATAAGAAAGAATATAAGGAGAAACAACAAGAGAACATTGAGGAACCTAGACAAAGGTTTCAAGAAGAAGAATCTCCAATGGACAAGCCTCTTGACGAAGACTTTGGCTTGACCTCCACCAAAGAAGTGAGCATAGATGATCCAAGAAAGATCCCTTTTAAGAAGATAAGGATGAAGGAAGTCAAATGGTGGTTCTACGACTAATATGAGCCGTGTGATCCATGGCTTCATTAAGGGAACCTTGCTCATAGTTAAAAAAACTCACTCTTAAGCTTAAATGAATGCAAAAGGGGATTATAAATAGAATGGTTTATGGATGTTTAGCTTAGATTCTAAAGGTTGGTCTTGTGATGATCATGGCGAAGTACATAGACTTTTAGATGATCTTTGCACCATTATACTTGTCTTTAGTACATTGAGCAATATGGAATTTCTTTCTAATGTGGCTTTGAGTTCCCACTTTTAAACTTCTCTTTTGGGATTGTCCTTGTGTTTTTTGCTTGAAGACAACCAATGCACAAATCCGAGGGAGTTGATGTGTTCATAACTTAACGCATATTTATCATCATTTAGTATGTTATTAGTTGCATTATGTAAATGATGCATTTTAGTGTCAAAATCCATTTAGTTTAGAAACCGAGTTTAGTTTAGTATTATTCGCATTTTGCATGCATTGTTTTGCATTTTGTAAAGAATGGATCTTGACAAGAATGAGAAGACTTTGGAACTTGATTCTTGTTGGAATTGAAGTGACAACAAGCATTAATCAAGGAAATGAAGAAGAATCAAAGGAAGCAAAGGAGCAAGCCATGGATCAATGAAGAGGCAAAAGACAGCAAATGCTTGCTGCTATCGACTAGCGAGGTCGATAGTGGAAAGCATAAGGTTGATAGCAGCAAGCATCAACCAGGAAGCTACCAAATGCTGGCCACTATCGACCTAGGAGGTCGATAGTTAGCAGCATAAGCTCAATGGCTCGCTTCATCTGACCTAAAATGGCTCTAGGGCAACCCTCCTTCATCCCCACTTGTATAAATATCCTCTCTAATCCTCCAACAACACTAAAGCTACCTAAGCAATAGTTTTTAGATTTTTAAAGTTTGTTTCTAAGATTCAAAACAAGTCTATAACACTTTTTTTGGATCTCTTTAAGTTATTTATGCACTTTAATTCTTGTTTTTCTTTGTTCTTCATCTAATTTTATATCTTTCAAAGTTCTTCCTTTCTTGCAAAGTTTTGATTTTTATAGATTCTACTTACGTCTATTTGCTTTCAATCATCTTTTCTCATCTCGTATCTCCTTCTCATTTCAAGCATGGATTTTCAAGAAGCTAATGACACTTCTTCGTTTTCTATGGGTCTTAGTGATTATAAAATATTGGATCTTGGATTGATAGATTAAGGAGTGATTAGGTGGTTAGCTAATGATGTCTAGGAATATACGGAACTTAGATCTCTATGGTTTAGGTGTTCTTAATGCTTAATCTAGGATAGAAAGTAGATATTGATATGTATACATTTCACACCCGAGAGATGTTCGATGATCGTTCTAGGAGAGCCTAAAGTATGTTAAACTTAGCTTAGCCAACAAGAGTTGATACTTATGAAGATTAGTGACCACGTGAAATGATTCTTAATTATTGCTAGCTAAATGATCGCAAGAAGCGAGAGTTGAGTGAAATATGTTAGCTTGCAAATATGACTTTTAGCCATGAGAATGGTATTAATTTAAGCACTGATTCCATAGTTGTGAGACTAATTCTTTTAATCGTCTTCTTTATTTTTAGTTTAGCCACTTGATTTTCCCTTCTCAATATCAAATCCAAGATTCACTTCTCCATCATTTCAAATCTTGTTTAGTTTTTTAAGGTTGCATTTGCATTATTTCTCTTCTTATTTGCTTATCTTAGGAGAGTTTGTGTATTCTTATTACTTGAATCTCTAGTTCTCGTGTGTCTAGCCCTTAAGTACTACAATCGACATAGCCATGCACTTGCGGTTTAATGAGGATTGTTAGTTGATTAAGGTTTATAAATTTAAAACTTGAAATTGATTTAATCACTAGCAAATCATAGCTCATCACTCTAGCTCCATTGTAACATTTTGAATTGATTGGCGACAACAAAAATCCATTGCTGAGAATCCATGAGGTGCAATTTTGTACAAAAGGTTCTTATCAACATGAACAAAGTTCATGCGTACATTTGGCCTAACAAAAACTGCTCCTATTGTTACTAAGAAGCTCCTTCCGAGTATTAAGCTCAATGCATGTCTTCATAAGGTCTTCACTATTTGAAAATTTGTGGGTACGAGACTTTCATTTATTTTGACTAGAATTTCCTTGTAATGCTCCTATATGTCTCCTTATTGATCCATCAACGAAGACTATGGAAATTTCCGAGGGCCTTAGGTTTGTACAACTTTTCTGCAAAGCATGATATCATGACGTTTACTCTAGCTCCAGAGTTGCATAAAGCGTTACTAAATGTTCTTTTATTAATCGAACACTTAATGATAAAAAGTCTTGGATCCTCCAATTTATGGAGAGTCGTAAGACGCTTACTAGTGTCCTCGATGTTATTGAACATGGCTTCAATTCTTGTATGTTGTTTTTGAAACAATTTTTGAGTTCCCGCTGAGTGGTTCATGCTTATTCAAACTTCATAGTAGCTTGTTGTTTTCTAGATAGCTTTATATATGCCTTATAATTCTCTATTGAATGGAAGGCATTGGGCTTTCTTGTTCCTAAGTAGACATCATCGTTCTTTTACTCAAACCGAGGTCTAATTTTCGGTTACGTTGCTTGGATCCTTGCTATCCTCTTAAAGGTTCTGCAAGGTACCACTACTTGGGGGGATCTTTGATCATCCAATGGCTCAAAATCAAAGGCTAGGCACTCTCCCTTCAAGTCTTTATTGACAAAATTAGTGGAGTCTCCTCTTTCTCCACTAGTTTCTTCTCGATGTCTTCAAGATGATAACATATAAGATCATGATTGATCTTTATATCATGAACCTCAGAGGTTTCGTGGTTCATTCTTCCCATGTTTTCCTTTGCATCTTGCTGATCATCTCCCATCTTTGTACTAGTTTTATTGGCATTAGTTCCATAGGCATTAGACATCAATTTCTGGAAATTTCCTTCCAGCTTCTTTATCTTTTCACCTAGCTCGTCTTTGAACCTTATGATTCTGAGATTTAGAGTCCCAATATTCAAAGTATAACTCCTTTGCTAAGCTTCCATGTCCTCATATATCGACTTAAGTCTTTGGTCCATAGCTTTTACGTTCCAGATTTCTTCAAGGCGTTTTTTTTTCATTTTTGTGAGTTTCTTCAAGTTTTTGCTGGAAACGGAGATTGAATAGCTCTTGGACAGCCTCCTCTATGTGATTTAAATGCATAACTAAACCTTGAGCAGTAAGCTCAAGTTTCTCAATCCTTTCTTCTAGGGTGAAATTCTTGTTATCTATAGTAGTATAGATTTTCTGCTCCATATGGCCTTGAATCTCGAGAAGTTGCTCGGTTAAGAGCTCGACCTTGAACTCAAGGGTCTTCAAGGACTTGTTGGGATTTGGGAGATGAGATTTATGCCATGATACATCTGACCTAGGAGTTCTTGGTCGTGAATGATGGTATTTTCGTTCATGAAGAAGGAAACTGAGGAGACTTTGACATTCAAATTTACTTTCATCATTGTGTGGTTCGGATCTTCCTTGTTGGACTTGGCCAAAGTGTTCCAGCGAGATTGATACAAGGTTCCTACCCCTTGAAATGGATTAATGGCATGTACTTTTCCTCAAACCATGCTCCATTAGGCTTTGTCTCTTGGCTCATCGTACTCTCTTCCAAGCTCATAATGGTGAGGAAAGTATTCAACATCCTCCATGAATTCGATTGAATGAGGGTTAGGGTAGCTAGTTCTCTATGATTTTCGTTAACGGCTTAGAGAGGATCAGAGTTTCAAGTTTTAGGCTTAGGCTTCTTAATTGTTTCCTAAAAAATAAAAGAGAAACATATACATATATATATATACACACACACACACACACGTTAGTAAAGAGGAAAAATCATAATCCTAGTAGGAAAAGGATTACCAAATGGTGTTACTATCTACGAGGAACAAAAAACGAAATTGTTAGTAAATTCATCTAAATTCTAAGTGTTAAAATCCTAAAGAAATTAGAATAAATGAAAAGAGAAGTTAGATCGATATTCTTACAAGAAAACTGAAATTCCTCGACTCGAAACCGAAAATTCTATAAACAAAAAAGAAAAAGAAAAATTTTCCTAGACTTAATCCTAGATATACATCCTCAAGTGAAGACCTTCAGTCTCCAGCAATGGTACCAACATTTTGATGTGGGGTCAAGTTTTACCCCAATTAAAACATAGGTGCAAGTGCACAACGACGCATTAGTACTTAGGGATATAATTCAAATGGACTAGATATTCATACTTAGGACCCATTGATTTTAGACTAAGCTAAGAACAAAATATACAAGGGGGTTTTGTGATTTTTATTTTGTTTTTAGGTTTTATAAGTGCAAATGAACCTACTCTATATGATAATTTGCAAAGAATAGATCGATGAATTGAAATGCATCAAATAGCAGAAAGTTAAAGTAAGCAAGCATGAGTTAATATCGACTAGAGACATAATGCTTCGGTCTAGAACACAACCACTAGGGTAAATCTTCTCCACTTTTGAGGTACAAGATTCTATATACGTAACAACCAAGGGACTCGACTTTAGCACAATCCTTGCAGAAGAATTATATGTATAATACAGTTAAGGTTGATTGTTCACGATTCTATATTGATCCACTTTTGTTGCCTATATAGAAAGGCTCATCAAATACTAGTTCCAACCGTATGTCAAACTTTTGTAATGCATAATAACCTTAGATATACTGTTAAACTTGCCTAACAAGCAAATAGTATTATAATGCAAGCAAAGATGATAACGTTATTGATAAAACCTAATCGTTTAGTAATCCAATTCAAGCAAACTCATTGAATTCATGCTACCTACTGCCTAACATGAAAACAAATAGATCAAATACATGAAATTAATCATCACATCAAGCATTATATCAACTAAAAGGAAGAAGAATAGATTAAATTGAAAGATAGACGAAAATTGAATGTATTGAGATGAGATGGATCCTTTGGAGGCTACCAAAGGGCACAATCCCAAAGGGTGTCGTTCCTACTTCCTTAGGCACTTATTAGATCTAAAATCTAAATAACTCTCTCTGAAATAAAAGATAAAAACAACTATTTATAGTACAACTTCACAATTAGGTCAAATGATTAAAACATGGCCTTAAGGCCTCCATATATTGGGCTTCGTTGAAAGGGGTCTTGAGTTCAGTCCTTGGGCTTTAAAAGGCTTGGAATAGTGCCATTTGATTCTGGAGAATGTCTGGTTCAAGACCCAAGTTTTTTTTCCTTTTGTTTTGGCATTATTGTACACCCTTAATTCGCGAGACAAGTTGACAAGTCTTCAATAATATTGATGTAACTCTTGATCCACAACTATAAATGATGTGAAACCACCTTGATATGAAAACTAACTCCAATATTTATCTCCTTCCTAAGTTTTGTCGATATCCATAGTGGGAAAGGTCTTCATCTTGGATGATACTTCTGATGCTTGAAAACTGTCCGAAACTGGCTTTGATCCATTTAGTTCCACAATGATCCATAATATATTTGTTGACCTAAAATGACTTGAAATACCACAAATAGAACAAACTAATTCTAATCGTTGAGAATTGCATAAAAACCTTAAGAAAACATACTAAAATTCAAAAGAAAAGTTGTAAAATAATGGTGTTATCAACTCACAATACTTGATATAACTCTCGATATGAGTTAAAGTCTACCTACAAAGCTCAAGTATTTTGTTGTTCAATATTTGAATTTTTCCTTCATGTAGTTGAGTAGTTGTTCAAGGTCCTCTATTGACAACATCTTTGATGATAGAGGTAGGCCGAGGTACTTTGCTGGCAGTGATGTTGATTTCAAACAAAGCCTTTGCTCAATATCCTACAATTCACCAGCTGTAATACCGATGTAAAAAAAGTAATTTTTTTCAAGTTCACTGCTACGCCCGATAATGCATTGAATACCTTTTGAAGCTTAAGAATCGCATCCAAAGACACAATTGAACCATTTAGAAAAACTACCAGGTCGTCCGCAAAGTACAAATGGGTAAGTCGGTAGTCCTCACAATGGTGTTGATAGGTGAATTTCTCCATACAAGTTGCATCACTTAACATTAGGGATAAATTATTCTTTGTGATTACGAAAAGGGGAGGAGAAATGACATATCCCTGTCGTAAACAACCTGAGCTTTTAAATTATCCTGTCACCGACCCATTGATGTAGATGGAGAAATCAGGGTGAGTGAAACAAGCCTTGCACCAATTAGTAAACTCTCTCGGCAACTGAAGTGTTTCTAAAATTGTTAAGAGGAAGTCCCACTTGAAAGTATCAAGCACATTCTCCATTATCAGGATGTCCTTCACAAACGTTGTTTGATTAGGCAATATCAAATTAGGGAGAATTAGCTTAATTTTGTCTGCCAATATTCTTATGCTAAGCTTGTATAGAGTAGAGCAGCACGATATAGGACATAATTCCTTGAGAATATCTCCTCGATAAACCCTATTTCTATATGTTTTACCTTAGGTTTTAATTCATGTTTTAAGATTTTATGTTTTTCTTTATCACAATGGTAGTTTTCTTGTGTTTTTCGTGTTAAAATTTATTTTTGGTTGAACAATGCATTTTGGAGCAATTTGGACAAATTTGGAGCAGATGTCAGTTTTTGGATAATTTACATGTATCAGAAAGATCATCCAAGACAAAGGTCTTGCCTTAATGATGAAACTCAGACATAAACTTGAAATTTTAGTTAGATTTTAAATGGAGTTGGTTTCATGACAATAGAATCTTTGGACAAATTGTTACAAGCTTTCGACTAAAGACGTGTCTGTGTGCGTCGAAGCTGGAATGTGTGCAAAAATGAGCTGACACCAGTTTTGGGCAAAAAGAAAACACAAACTGGTGCCAATATTTCTCCTCATCATTTGGCGGATGTTTCTCCACCGGTCTAGAAAAATAAATCACCCCTAAAATGAGGGAAACCATTTTCGACCACAACTTAACCTAAACCGATTTTTCTTGACCTAACCCTATAAATACATGTTTTTAGCCTTGTTTGAAGAGAGAGCCATCCTTGATAGCACAAAAAATAGATTAGAAAAAGAAGAAAATTTTCCCTAACTCCATTGGAGATTTTGATCTTAAACTTTGTCTTTGAGAGATAGATTGCTACTTTTGTATCTCTATAGGGAAGTTCTCTAACCTCTTATTGATTCTACTAATATTTGATATATTTTCCTTTCATTTTCTATGACCTTTGTTAAAGTGTGAATAGTCGTTTTTTTGTATTGTTTGATTAGGTATCATCAATTGGATCTTCATCTAGAATTGGGCTTAAGGATGAAATTAGTTTGATCACCGAGATTCTGTTCTTAGGATATTTAATCCGCCGAAAGTGTTCCTTTAAATGCCTACATGAATCTTAGATGAGCAAATTGTCTTAGACCAACGTAATTTGACGTTTAAGCAATTTGTGAGCATATCAAACCTGTTTAAAATACATATTTAGGATTTGAAACTCAACATAAGTTAGTGTCTAAAATCTCAAAACATAGTGAACTAGCGCTACAGAAGTACGTTAGTTCTAAATTCATGATTTGAGTGCAAGACGGTTAAAATTTTGTTCCTTACTTAATTATTTGAGTCAACAATGAAATCATTTCTCTAAGAATACCATGTGCTCAATGCTTTCTTTGATTAATTTACACCCATCAATTTTGTTTTTGCCTTCTTTGTTTGCTTAATCTCATTTTTAGCCTCATCCCTACTTTCACTTTTCGTCTTAGCTCGTAGTTGATTCATATTCTCTTCATGTGACCATTGGTCTTTGTGGATCGATCATGCTTATACTACTGCGAGTACATCTTTGCTCTTGCAATTAGATATCAGGTGAAATCTGAGCCTATCAATAATTGTTAGGAAGGCACATGGTCATATTAGATGGTGTACTTATCGATTTGCTTCATGAGCATGGTGTCGTCCTACTTGTGGAGATGAAATCATGGGATGAGAAAATAAATAGACTTGTGGGTGTGTTATAATAAGTAAGAACATTGGTTTAGTTGGTATTGATCACATAGATCTGCCTATTATGGGCATGTCGATGAAGAGGGTCTTATGGGTCATTTTTCTTGCCTTGGTGGCTACAGAACCAATGATCTCTTTAATTGGATGGATTAGATGAACTGAGATCTCTTCTTAGGGTTAGGAGCCCCTATTGTAGTGGATAGTCGTGCATATCTCTTAGGATTAAAAAATATTCATGTATATACTTAAATAATAAACTATTTCCTTTTCTCTTAAAGATATGTTTAGATAATAGAAATCTTCCTTTTTCCTTAGATTTATAGAATATTCATATTTACCTGGAAGTTTTCCTTTTTACCCAGATGCAGAAGGAGTCATCTGACTCAAACGCCGGAAGCATGAGATCAGCATCTTGACATAATCCGGAGGTTTTTTCTCCTGGATTAATTATCCCCAACACTAACCAACATCATTCTAAGTGTTACACTAAATAGCTTCAAGGTCACATCCGTTGACTCACTAATATTGATATAATTTAGGAGAATAGTCTTACTAAGGAAATATCGATCAAAGAATCAGACAACTCTTACCCCCATAGAGTTTCATAAACAAGATAGTATTCCTTTTGATTCATTTCCTCTCCCTTTTCTCACTTCCAAGAGATACACTAAATAGCTTCAAGTTCACATCTGTTGACTCAGTAATACTGATATAATTCAGGAGAATAGTCTTACTAAGGAAATATCGATCAAAGAATCAGACAACTCTTACCCCATAGAGTTTTATAAACAAGATACTATTCCTTTTGATTCATTTCCTCTCCTTTTTCTCACTTCCAAGAGATTGATTTATCTCCACTTTTCTAGCGTGTCATTCAATTTTTTTTATTGATATCTTGTTGTTCTTTATGACAGTCTTTGTGAGATAAAAATATTTAAATTTACGTCTTACTACTTATTCACTTCATAGCTACCTTTCTATTTCTCCTTTTTATTTCCTTCTATTTATTGAATGAAAGAAAGAGGGGAATCATACTTCACAAAAACGTGCTTTTGTAGGCTCAATAGAGAAGTCATGTTCATTATATACCAAGCTCCAAGATGAGATATTTCAGTTCATTAAAAGTCATGGAAGATAGAGTCCTTATCAGTTTATTTAAAAGCTCAAGAGAAAGAGACTAGCCTGAGAAGGTTGTTATGGAGTTTCTAGATGGTATGCGCTACACCAATTATGCAAAATGTTCACTAGAGATAAATCAAAACAGTAACTAAATAAAGCTCATAGTTTTCTAAATATGTTTACCTAAAAAAATGACATAAATTAATAAAATGACAGACCTATCTCTCATACTTATTTTATACAATTTCATTGTGAAAAGAAAACAAGAGAAGAGTATAAATGGAAAAAATAGTATGGAAAAGGAAAGAAAGAAAGACTTACCAATGGATTAACTCCTACTAAATGCTTGTTTTAAGTCATTAGCTTGACTTTGGACTAAAGATTATAATCATGAGAATCAAAATATTATGCTAACACACCATTGTCATTCTCCGGACAAGAGACAATGTATGAAAAAGAAAACTTGGTTTCAACCAACAAACTTTCTAATCAAACAAGCTCACTACAAGTGTAGCAAATATCTTAAAACTCTTTTTTTAGATGATCATGAGAATCAAATGCATTCAATGGAAAAATAAAGTCAATTTCATATTAAACGAGTTTATCAAAAATAATCAACTTCATCTCCATCAATCATACACATCAAAACAATCTCATTTGTAGATTCAATCTCAACCTTCAGATCCACTATTTTATCCAAGGAATTATCTACATCAAGTATATCCTCATAGTAAGATTTTTCAAGAAGAGATCTTGATTTTTCATGCATAAAAGAGTTCAACTGAGGATCATGATCATTCAAAGCACTAAAATAGTGAATATCAAAATATATCACATGGTAATTTTTAGCATGCTTTTCTGTTCATATGTCATCTAACTTTTGAGCTTCAAATATCAAATCATAATATTCATCAATGAGAAATGGAGTACGCATATTATGAACTACATTTTCAATGCAAGGCATATGACTATATTTACAATCATGAATTCCAAATTTTGAGTCGCACGTACCTTTGTGTTGACATGGTGCAACCCAATATATTATCTCTTTCGGTGCATTAGATATTCTTATTTCATCAAATGTGAGATTTTAATTCCTTCAAATGTTGCATGATTTCAGATGAGGTTCAATCAAATTATAATTTCTAAATCAATCCTCTTATCATTGGAGCTTTCTTGCTTAAATTATCCAACTTCACTCTTTATTCCAGTGTAAGCACGTTTTCAACAAATGGTGACTCAACATATGTCTTATCATCGAAGGCGTCTTCCTCATGTGACAAATCATTGTAATACATGATCGTTTAACTTGCAAAGAGAAAGAACTAATGAATAAATTAGTAAGAAAATAAAAATTTTCATAAACTGAAACTAATCAAAAACCTTAAGATTGCACAATTGGTCTGCGACAAAGGCGTCAAAAACTTAATAGGTAGAATTTTAACTCGATAAACCAACTGCAAGTGCATAGTAAAGTATGAAGTAGTATATATGAAGTCAAAGCCATAATTATCAATGAATCACACAGAGAGAATACAAGACTTGTTACTAACTAAGATGCCAAACATAATTGTTCTTTGGTTTCCTAAATTATTAAGCAACTAAATAAGAAAGCAATGAAATTAATGAATATAAACAATGAATAAAAGACATTAGGCATATGGAATTCTTAGGAAAACCAATCATTGTTGATAAATAAGATAAATTAACATAGAAATTGATGTGTGACAAGTTTTCACCCAAAATGACACTATAGCTGCAAGAGCACCGCAGTTGTAGTACTTCAGATTGGTTTCAAGGAGGTGATGTGTGAGAGGCTAAAAAGCAGTTTGATAGGATTGTTCGAGCAGTGTTGCATTGTCATGGAGGCCGAGGCTAAGATCAAGAAGCTGCTTCCCACTTCTTTTGAGGATAAATTAATGATCCCTGCTAAGGAGCATTCGCATTAAGCCATAGAGCAGGAGGATGAAGACCTGAAGGTAAAGAGTAGTGATTCTCCTACCTCTGATAATCCTACTGTCTGAACTCACATACATCTCTCTCTTCCTCTTAAAACTTTTTATTTTCTAAACCCATGTTTTGCACCTTGTTGGGCTATAAAAACTTGAGCTCGTAGCCATGTTTGTGGCTTTTATAAGACTTTCATTGAGTCTTTTATGGCCTTCTTTATAATTCCACTACTGGTTATTTTTTGATGTATTTCTTCATGCTTCTTGGTGAGACTCATGTCTTCTCAGAAGGAATTTGAATCTTATGCTTTATCGAGTTTCTCACAATATCTTTTATTTTAACTATTAGTTAGCATTAAAAAGAATGCTTCTTGTCTCAATAGCTTTTCCTATTATATGGTTTCCTTTGAATAGGTTTGCAACACTATGATGAGGTCTAATGACATGGGTTTTAGCTTTCAACCATCTCTTTCGTAATTGCAACTGATCTTTACTCCTATAGAATTATGCTTCATGTAGATAAGATATTATCAGTGTTTTATCTCGTGCAGGTGTGATTCTATCCCTCAACTTAAGTTAATTATTAGTTTTATCGATCGGTGTAGGTGTGAATCAACCTGCTAAGGTGAGTCAATCACTAATATTACTAGATCCCACGTTTGGGTAAGCAGTTTTTGCTTATACTTCTTACATAAAAGCTAGCAGCCTTTCTTGATGCTCTTGTGTATGACTAAGCAATATTTTGCTATGTATCGAGATGTATGTTGTCCTTCTTTCTTTTCTTATTTGTATAACACATTGCTAATCAATTTAATATGCTCTGCTATATTTATAAGTTGATGGAGTTTGTTGATCTCTACTGCTCTTTGGCAAAAAGCAGTTAGCCCACTCGTTTGCCCCTTTTTTATTCTATTTATTTCTTAGTGATTTTCTTTACTGAAAAGGTAGTTGTTTTATTGAATTAATTCGTCCTTATACATAATAAAGTATAACAAAATAAAAAAAAATGCTTCTATAAATAGGTTTTAAAACAAACTCATAAATAGCATGACCTGTGGATCAAAAGTAATAGGAATTTAAGTGTATGGCTTTTCAGTTGTTGAGTCGAACGTTGCTGTATATGTCTTGCAGATTATAGGCTTCGACTCTCTGCACTTTAATCACCTTCTAGGAAACTTCGTATCTGAGTGTCAGCTATCTTGATTTCGTACCTCTGGTGTTGTCGAATACTCTTCAAAGGACACATTCCTCATGATGGAGGGTTCTTGTCCTAACCTTTCTGCTGGTAGCACCAATTCCCTACTCTTGCTAAATCACTGTCTTGATCTAGTAAGTCGAGGTCAAGGGTCATAACTCTTCATTTTTTGCGCTTGAGAGATGCTTTTTTCTTATCTTTTTTACATTGATTACAAAGGGAACTATTGCTTCCATAACGTAGACCAGGGAGAGAGATATTTTATCTATAACCATCTTGGTTATGGATTGATATGCCTATAGCACTCCTGGTACTTCTTCCACCAAATTTCTTTTGGCCTCATCCAGACTTTTTATCGCCATTTTATTGGTTGATTTCTATTGTCCATTGGATAGAGGATATCTTGGTATCGCGAAATTTTGTTTCATGCCCCAGCCTTCACAAATCTCCTTGATGTTTTTGCTAGTGAAGTGAGGACCATTATATGAAATAATCTCCAAAGGTGACTCCGAACCTAGATATGAGATTCTTCCAAACGAATTTCTTGATTTGGCTAAGTGTTTTTGCTTCTAACCAGTTTGAAAAATAATCTTTCACTACCAATAGAAAAAAATTCTGGTTGGGTAGGTTATCAATTGAGTTTAACTTCATAACTAACTATAAGTGCACAGTAAAGTACGCAGTTGGATAAGCGGGAGTGAATCCACAAGGACCAATGATCACACGTAAGAAACGAGTTTCAATTACGAGCTAAGGTGATAAGAAAGATTGGTTTTGAAACTATTAAGAGCTAAGCAAAAAATGAAAGCAAGCAGGACAAGGAAACAAAGAAAACGGGGGGGGGGGGGGGNAAATGACGAAAGAAGACATTGGGCACATGGAATTCTCAAGGAAATCACTTCAGCATCGATTAGGATAAATTGACAAGGGAGAAGGATTAAGAACCTTCTTGAACTCAATGTACCAAGATAGAATCAACCTACTTCCATAGTACTAGCTCCCTATGTTATAGAATCCTAAATACTAATTTCCTTTGAATTTCAAATTGTAAACATGCAATAGATTCGAGTATGATAAGTTCACAAAACGCAATAACATCAACTTTCGTTTGTAAAGGACACTTTGCTCATTTAAAGTTCTTTCAAACATTTAATCAAATACTTTCGGTGCGTTAAATATCCTAAGATCAAAAACTAGGTCATGAGTCTAATTTCAGCACAAAGAACAACTTAAAATGAAGATCCAATTAAAAAATCCCTAAACTTAGAAACCTAACATTAATAAATCATGAATTTCCCTATGAGAAACCCTAATTCCGATTGATGACTTACTCACACATATTCAGAGATCAATCACAAGAGAAATCAAAGGAAAGCATCATGTAACTGAATAGAATATGAAAAGAGGGTTCATAAATCTTCTCCAATTCAAAGTACGGATGAGAAATCTTCTCTCTTAGCTTACAAAACTCAAAAATATCCTTTAGAACTTAGAGAATAGCATAATGAAACCTAAAACACGAGTATGGGTGCTATATAAGATCCAAGTCGAGTATGATCTTTTGTGGTGAGATTGGATCATTTTTTGTAAATTCTCTGCATCATGCATTGGATCGGTCAATCCATGGAGTATGGATCGATCTATCCTTTCCATTATGGAAAAATTTGACTCCGCATTTTCTGCACGTTTTTCTCTTGATCAACAACGTGAAAAGTGTTCACTAAAATGTGCATATCTTTTGATCACACCATTGAATTTTCTTCAAACGACTTATACATTAAATCTAAATCACGTGGATAATTTCAGCTCGATCCAACGGGTGGAAGTCTATCAATTGATGCAAAACTTCTGGCGTTTCAACACATTTATGTATTCTAAATATCCATTTTTGACCTGAATTGCATCTTTTCTCTTCAAAGCAATCTAAAACTTGTAAAAACACTAAAGAGCACCAAAAGACTCCAAAAAAACTTTTATACATAATAAAATACCATATTTTGTAACTCAAAACCATATTAAAAACCGATAAACATGACTCATCAGTAGTAGGCGACTTGCCGACGATATCCGTGCCCTACTTCATGAATGGCCCTGGTTATCTGATCAATTTTAAATTCTCTGGTGTTGTCTCGAAGAATTGAACATGTCTTTGACATTTATCGCAATGTTTGGCCATTAGATTTTGTAGTGTCCCATGGTAAGCCAATAATAGTATGCTTTGTTGGTTTTAAGCACCATGCTTCGTCCACTGGAATGAGTTCCAGACTCACCTTCATGAATTTCCCTAAGCATTAGTTATGCATCTTCCGGTGTCACGCATCTCAAATAAGGGCTAGGGAATGATAGCCTATAAAGTTTCTCTTGGATAAGATAGTAATGTACTATCTTCTTTGTGATCCTCATGCATTCCCTTTGAATATTGAGTAGCATTTGTTTCTTCAGGTACTCAATGAATGGTGTCATCCTACTTTACCCCTCTTTGATTTCAAAGATTTATCATTATTGCATCCTTGTCTATTACTAGCCATTGGAGCAATAGTAGTGGAACACTAAGTTGCATTATGGTTTCTAGTGTTGATCTGAGGTTAAGTAGAGCATCATCATGGTTAGAGCGCCTTTTTCTATTCCAAGGTCACTGTAAGTTTCTAAGAAGAGTAAGTTTATGGAAATCCCATAGCCCATAAGTACTTTCCTCATCAAACGCTACGCTGCCTTGAAAGATATAACTAATGCATCATAATGGGGAGCAAGCACTTTCTCGTTCTCCTTTGTCATGAAACATATAGCATCTATCAAAATGTTCTTACGCTTGTTCTCCTGGTTTTTTTACCATTGACCATTTCTGGTGACCCTGGTGCTCCTTTAGGTTGATGCACTCATGATTCCACTTATTTTGTATCCTTCAGATAGGACATGGATGAATTGTTCATATAATGAGGGAGAAGAAGGAGTTTTATCTAGAGCACGCTCTACCTCCATGCAGCTCATCATGTCCCTAACTTTATCTGAGAGAAATTATCATAGATGACCTTTCTTTAGCAGCTCATTGACCTCCATCTTTAGTGAAATGCAATTTTCTTTCCTACGACCATGGTCGTTAAGCAGTTCGCACCACTTGGTCGTGTTCCGATAATTTTCTAGTAACTTTTTCTTCTAAGGTTGCTTGACTTGATGGCATGACTGTCTCTGAACACCAACAAGCTAAATTATTGATATGTACATATTGGAGATATCGAGCTAAGTGATGTTTTCATATTTTAATGTTTATTTAGGGTTATTTAGTTCATGTTTTTACTATCTTTAAGATGTAAATGATGAATTTTAGTGTCAAAATCAATTTAATTTAGAAAGTGTGTCTAATCTAGGATTATTTGTATTTTAAATAGCATTTATTTGCTTTTGTAGGAAGGGTTGATACTCTATTTTCATGCCCAGTATAGTCGTTCCGCCTATTTCCACCCATACTTTAGACCTCTTTAAATCGTTAAAAAAACTTATTTATCTATTTAAAAACCCACCAAAGTAGTTTATTTCACTATACTTCCTCAAACCACACTAACCCGTCAATTGAGATGCTTAACTGAAAAATCATGTTTCATAATTTGGGTTTTGGATAATCGCAATTAATTTTTTAGTGCTCCGTTTCCACATGATTTTTTTTTGTCTCATTGTATTTCTTTATATTTCCTAAAATCACTATAATCCAACTTTTTAGACCTTCTATTTCTATCACTTTTTCTTTCTTGACTAGATTTGAAAACAAACAAACAAATACAGTGTTTAGAAAGTAAGGCAACAAAAAATTGTCAAGAGTTAGGAATGACAAGTAAATATTGAAGACTATTCTAGACTGGTTGACTCAAGTGTTGATATGTATTCCTTGTAAACAGGGTCCTCTAAGGCTTGATATGTGAAAAAATTGGATTAGATCCTCTTGTATTCAACACATCGGAAATGCCCAATGACACTGAACATCAAGAGAATTTACAACACTCGTGAAATTCTTTGCACCAATGTAGAAGATACTAATGATACAGAAGAGCTCTTACCAATCACCGAATAGTGCTAAAAGATATGACATTCCAACAGTGAGACCACTAGGTAATAGTTTTCACCCAAAACGAGTATTACTCAGTTGCAAGCGCACAACGTTGTGGTAGTATTTAGGGTTTAGTTCCACAAAGGACTAAACATGCACTACAAAGACCCACAATTCGAATTAAGCATAAACACTATATGGTTTTAGGTTTTTGGTTTCTAACCTAAATAAATAGAATGAAAGACAAGAAATGAGTCCAAGGGCTTCTTCTTGGATGATATTTCTAATGCATTGAAGTTGTCCAGGAACAGAAATTTTCTCCAAATGAGTTCCACTTGCTCCAAAACATATTCTTCGACCTGAAATGACTTTCAACACTACAAATACAAAAATATACCATTTGTTATTAAAAAAAGCATAAAAATCTTATACTTCCACAAGAAATGACTTTCAACACAAAAAATACAAAAAGATACAATTTGTGATAATAAAAAGCATAAAAACTTTTAAATAAATAATAATCTAAGGTAAAAATATGTAAAACTACGTTTTATCGTTAGTTGATAGTTACTCAAGCGCTCAACTAAACCATTTTCTTAGAGTTGCTCCTCTTAAAAACCAGTGAACATTCAATTTATTTGTTTGTTTTCAAATCTAGTAAAGAAAAATCAAGAAAATGATATAAATACAAGGTCCATAAAGACGGGAAGTGTGCTTTGGGGGAATATAAAGAAATCAACTCCCTCACGTAGGTTTATAAAGAGAAAAAAAAGTTCATGCATCGATTTAAAGAAATCTAATTGCGACTATCCAAAACACAAATTGTGAAACGTGATTTTCCAATTAAGAAATTTCATTTGACGGTTTATTGTGGTTTGGAGAAACAGACCGAAATCAACTACTCTGAGTGGGTTTCAAAAGCGATAAATAAGTTTGTTTACGGATTTAAAGAGGTCCACAGTACGGCTGGAAATAGGCACAAAGACTATACTGGGGGTGGAAATAGAGCGTCAACCCTTGTAGGAATGAACCTTGAAAAGAAGAAAAGAGAGCTTGAAGCTATGACGTGTGCGGCTTCCAAGGCCACCGCTCTTTGGCAAGCTTAAATTTATAAACCCAAGCTAAACTCAACGATTTCCGCAAGAGAACAGTGTCGAGTTCTAGTATCTTATGTATCGTCCAAAGGATTTTAGAACTTAACTAGCAAGAACCTAAACAAAGCGAATACACTATATATCCTAGTCTAGGGAGTTGATTTAGGTGGGGTGTCACAAGTCTCAACTAAATTTATGCATAAATAAAGGCAAACATAATGAAATTGCATAAATAAAGACAATATAAAAGCAAGCAATAAGTAAAGTGCAAGAAAGTAATAAGATTTAAGTGTAATCAATGAAAAATATTGGATCTTGAGACATAATAATTGGTTCGGGGTCGATCTAGAACTATAATGGACTTTTTAAGGATTTATTAGAGTATTACATCTATTCCTAGGCCAAGAAACCCTCCTTAGTCGATCTACCCACTCTCATGGCGAAGATCTATTAACCCATACACATCACAAGGCTCAACTCTCGGTTTTTGCATATCTAAACATGTACGTGACAGTAATCTACAAGTTATTCTAACCATTTAACACTTAGGTAACATCCACTCTCATGGACCCAAGTGAAAAACATACACTTAGTTCTCTCAAGCATTTTATCGAACACTTTCTAGGCGTCAATGAGTAAGGAATGGGCTTCTAAACAACTTAACAAAATCTAGAAGGGATCTATGCCAAAATCTAGCCTAATCATCCATTACAATCCTAAATATAATCCTAGCCTACTATATCTCCGGATCCTTGAAGGATCTACGCACTAAAATCCATTGAAATCCAAAGACAAAGTTTGGGTCTATGAGATCCCATGTTCTTAGATCTAGAAACAGAAGAGAGAGATGGAGAAGAGAAAAAAGAGAGAGATGGAGAAGAGAAACACAAATCTTAACGCAAACAATCCAAAGTTATTACAAGTGTTTAAGATTTTAGAAGTAGAGAGAAAATTAGTAGAAAGAACAATAAAAGTTGTAAAGATATGTTCTTGAGAGATAAGAGGGGTTATTTATACAAAAGGGGTGGAGAAAAGTTGCCTTAAAACCAATTTTCACGTCAATGCATGCCACTATCGGGTCTGCGCATGCACTACAAGAAAATAGCAGATTTGCGAGGAAAAATTGCGAGGAAACTATTGTCTCGCAAATTTGCGACAACTGCTTGGAAAATAGGTTCCTTGCAAATTAGTCGCAAATATGCGAGATAAGTAATGTCTCGCAATTTCGTCGCAAATCAGCATCCACTTTGCGAGGAAAATAAATTCCTCACAAATTTGCGAGGAAGATGCTTGTAAAACCAGTTTCCTCGCAAATCAATCGCAAATATGCAACGAAAATAATGTGCCGGATTTTCGTCGCAAATCTGCGACGATTTTACGAGAAAACAACGAGTGACCGTAATTTCCCCGAAAATCAATTACGAGGATAACTATTAGTTAGGTGAACACGATTTCCAGATGTGTAACAACTCTTTGCGAGGATATATTTCCTCGCAAATTCGTCGCCAAAAATGGTTATATCTACAACTCCATCTTCTCCCATTCATTCACAACATCTCAAAACAAAAAAAACTATAAGGAAAAAGTTAGGTTAAACAAAAAAAGAAAAATGTCGGGTTCGGAGCATGAAATTTTCGCTTTACGAGGATGGATGTATAGGCATAGAGATCCAGATACCGGGGAAGTTACGAAAGAGTACAGGGACGGCTTGCACGGGTTCATTTATCAGGCGACGAATAACTCCTTTGAGTAAGAGCACGGTAAAATCTTCTGCCCTTGTATTAAATGTAGGAACGAGAAGTATATCTCAATTGACAACGTGAAGAAACATTTATATAATAGAGGGTTCATCCCAAATTACTATCTATGGGTTTCCCATGGAGAAAGTTGTAATGTTGAAAAAGGTACTAGCTCTAGTCGTGGGAACCAAAATAGAGGAACTAGTTGTCATCATCATGAAACAGAAAATAAGTTTCATGATATGGTTACAAATGCATTTCTGGAAACATCATATGCATTTGATGAAAATGCTACATTTGCTGATGTTCCATATTATGAGGAACCGAACGTAGATGCTAAAATTTTTTTTTGATATGTTAGACGCTGCTAATCAACCTATCTACGATGGATGTAGAGAAGGTCAGTCTAAATTAACATTGGCATCTAGGATGATGACAATTAAAAGTGATTACAACTTACCTGAGAATTGTATGGAGGCTGATTTAATTAAAGAGTATTTGGATGCGGATAATAATTCGGCTGAGTCTTATTATGCCATTCAGAAATTGGTTTCCAGTCTTGGGTTACCATCCCAAATGATTGATGTATGCATCGACAACAGCATGATATTTTGGAAAGATGATGAAAAGTTGCAGGAGTGTTATTTTTGTGGGAAACCGAGATATCAACCTACAATTGGACGTACACGCATTCCATTTCAGCGGATGTGGTACTTTCCAATCACCGACAGACACAAGCGTCTACATCTTTCAGAAAAGACAACGGGTGCCATGAGATGGCATGCACAACATACATCTGGGGAGGGAGAGATTACACATCCGTCAGCTGCGAAAGCATGGAAACACTTTCAGACGATATACCTTGATTTCGCTAACGAGTGCAGAAATGTGTATCTTGGTTTGTGTACAGATGGGTTTAGTCCATTCGGAATGTCCTAAAGAAACTTCTCCTTGTGGCTTGTCATCTTGAAACCGAACAATCTCCCACCCGAGATGTGCATGCAGAGGGAGTTTCTTTTCTTGACCATTTTAGTGTTTGGTCCAAAGCACCCTAAGAAATCTTTAGACATTTTCCTCCAACCTCTGATCCATGAGTTGCTCCACTTGTGGAATGCAGGTGTTCGTTTGTTTGACCACTCAACTGCAATATTTTGCTAGCCAATTTGATTAGCACCAACATTAGCACCACCTCCAGCAGGTGGATAACCTCCTGGAAGGACACCAGGAAAGAGAGGATTTTAATGAACTTGAATGCGTTCTCCCATGTTATCACCCATGATTTCAGAAAACTCAAATTCCTCAATAACCTCAAGCAGCTTCTCCTTCTTCTTCTGTCTCTCTAGACGCCCAGGTTCAGGCTCAAAATTGAGAAGATTCGCGATCCCTTGGCTTCTAGTATGAGGTCTGTTCATGCACCTGAAAGCACAAAAATAGAGAAGAAAAAGAAGAGATTAAACAAAATAAAGAAAAATGCCTTAGGCACTTAATGATCCTAAGTTCTAAGACGACTTATTGTTCCCCGACAACGGCGCTAGAAAACTTGATAGCTCAGGTTTCAGCACGAGATAAAACTGCAAACGCACAGAGGTACGTTGTAGTGGTTCTGGATCGAATCCACATAGACCAAAGGTAGCACGAAGAATTTCAGATCAAATAGCGGGCTAAAGCGAAAAAGGATGTTTTGTAGAAGATGCAATAATCGAAATTTAGAAAGCAAATAAATGACAGCGGGGTTGTACAGTAATCAAAGAAGAGTTGGGCATTGGGTATTCTCAGGGAAACATTTCATTAAAGACTCAAATTATTGACTATGGAACATGTTTTAAACCGTCTTGAACTCAAACAAAATTGTAGAATTGATCTACTTTCGTAGTATCAATTCCCTATGTATTAGAAACCTTGAGACTAACTTCCGTTGACTCTCAAAATCTAATCATGCATTCTAAACAAGTTTGATAGGTTCATAATTCACTTAAACATCAACTTCCATTGGCTTAAGATGAATTGCTCATTTAGGATTCTTTCAGGCATTTAAATAAATACTTTCCAGGCGTTAAACAACCTAAAATCAGAAACTAAATGATCAATTTAGTTTCATGCATTACGAACAATCCTAGTCGAAGATCCAATTGATTAAATTCCTAATCATACAATTCTATGTCAACAATTCATGAATCCCTATGCGAGAACCCTAAACCCAAAGAATAAGCTACTCACTCATGATCAGAGAATCAACACAAATCAAATCAAATCAAAGAGAGACATCAGTGTATTAATCAATAAACAAAGAGTAAGATTCAAAATTCTTCTCGGATTCGGAGTACGAAAGATGATTCTTCTCCTTAGGTTAAAAATCTCTCCCTTGCTCTCAAAAACTCAGAAAAATAGCATTATAATACAAGAAACACGAGCTTAGGTTTTTATTATGAAATCCAATTCAAGATAAGTTCGGTTTGATTCTTCGTAAAATCAGTCCGAGAAACGGGACAAGGATCAATCGATCCTTGCCCATCTGTTTGGATATTTTTCAGCCTTCGAGAAAACTTCCTCTGATGCTTGAAATACATCCAAAATGTATTCTTTTTGCACATCTAAGATTGATTCCTGTAAAAAAAAACCTAAAGAACACAAATCCTAAAACCATAAATCTCGTGTAAAAACCATGATAAAAACTACTAAAATACTAACACATCAAATTCTCCAAACTTGAATCTTTGTTTGTCCTCAAGTAAAGGAAACAAAGATTAAGCCTATGAGAAAAGAAGTTTAAAAACCAAATGGATCTTATGCTATCAGAAAACCATACTCTGCACTACTTTCGCTAACCATATAGACTTAGAACAATTAGAACATTCCCCCCAAGAATCGCTGCATGACCTCCCAAGCCCATCAGTACTCTAAAATCTGAACCTGCAAACTGAGCTTCCATGTTAATAACTCTCTACATTCATTCAAGATAGACGTGAAACTTCTTCACCAAAGAACTCGTAACCAGGGAATCAAGCTAGGTATTCAAGGCTTTTAGTGGTGAGGTTGGAGTGTTTCGGGTATCAAAAACTATGTCAGAATGCAAGACATTATGCAAAATCGCAGGAGAGAAATAGTATATTGATATCCATGTCCCCTAACTACCCAAGTATAAACCACCAATGAAAAGTAAACCGAATATGTGCAAACTTCAGGGTGAATTAAATCAACAATATAGTATGAAAATGCTAATTTTTAAACCAGATATGGAAAAAGAAAGAAAGTAATTTTCATTTTTTTTCTTTGAAGAGAACAAAAAGCTGGCAGAAATTAGCATATCAATGACGTTTTTAAATTTTAAAACACCCATACAACATGAAGAAATGCAACATATTCATCAGAACCTCCAAACACCCAACACCGAGAAATCAGACACTCAAGATCGTGTCTAAACCACCTAAATAATTGAATCCTACCTAATCAATTAGAAGGATCATGTCTACCCTATTCTCTCGATTGTTTTTACACATGTGTGCATATAAGATCAAAAAGAAATGCATGGAGATTCAAGGAGATAAGGTAAGGGTGTGGTGNTCAAAAAGAAATGCATGGAGATTCAAGGAAATAAGGTAAGGGTGTGGTGCTAGACTAAATATGAGTCTGGTCACTCAAGATTACCGAAAAGAATGGTAGAAAAATGGGGATGTAATCTTGAATGAAGGGTTTGATTCCTGATTTCAAGTTCCTGGATCAAAGCAGTTAAGTTCATTAATAGGCCAAATAAAATAGAGTTAATAACATTTCAGAAAAAAGTCTGAGTTCCAAAGATTTCTGGTGGGGAGTTTGG
>OVAN01003139.1:0-30297 GCA_900406275.1 Anastatica hierochuntica
CTTATAGCTATGCTCTTCATGCAAGAAGCCATCAAAGTAAGAAGATTTACTACTTTTTTTCGATATCAATGAATTTGATTTTATTTGCCACTAATGCTTTGATTCTATATATATCCAGGGACTAGTTGATGAATTTCGATCTCCAGAGAGGGAAGATCTGAAACTTGTTGAGTTTTTACCTTCATGGAGATTTGCAAATGGGATGTTTGCTTTGGTTCTCTCCTTTGGTCTTCTTATAACTGCACTTCGAAGCAGAAAAGCCAGATCCTGGAGATATGGAACAGGTAATAACGACGTAAATAGTCAACTCTCTTCTTTTAAAAAATCTCATGAGCTGTGGAATCTCCTTATTAAAAGGATCTTGATCAATCATTAATCAATTATGCAGTCATTGCTTACAAGTGGAGAGATCTTAGTCAAAATCATCCTTCTTCTTGAAGAAACTGTGTTCACTTTTTTCATAACATTATTATTGAAACAGGCTGGCTTAGAAGCTTAATAGCTGACTATGGTGTGCCACTCATGGTTCTGGTGTGGACTGGTGTCTCCTACATCCCAACAGGAGATGTTCCAAAAGGAATCCCTCGGCGACTTTTTAGCCCAAATCCTTGGTCCCTTGGTGCATATGAGAATTGGACCGTCATTAAGGTGTGTGTTTTTCTATCTTGAATCTCAAACACACACCCACATGAACATATGACTTAATGCCTAGTGACTCTGAAATTTCAGGAAATGCTTCAAGTTCCAATTGTTTACATAATTGGAGCATTCATTCCTGCAACTATGATTGCGGTTCTTTACTACTTCGACCATAGCGTAGCATCACAGCTTGCGCAGCAGAAAGAATTCAATTTGAGAAAACCATCTTCTTACCACTATGATCTGCTTCTTCTTGGGTTTCTGGTAAGAACCTGCAGGAATTAGTAACTTATTCGTCTTCTTCGTGAGCTCAACTTACTTATAACTTTGCCGATTTCAGACCTTAATATGTGGTCTACTTGGAATCCCTCCATCAAATGGAGTCATCCCACAATCACCAATGCATACCAAGAGCTTAGCAACACTAAAATATCAGGTACCTTGCCGCAACGATTTTGTATTAAAATTTGTTTTTCTTTTGAGGCCTTGCATTTAAGCTTGTTGTTTGTTCTTTCCACAGCTGCTTCAGAACAGACTAGTTGCAACTGCTCACAAAAGCATCAAGCAGAATGCGAGTTTAGGACAGTTGTATGGAAACATGCAAGAGGCTTATAATCAAATGCAGACTCCATTAGTATACCAGCAACCTCAAGTAAAGAGTCTTCTCTGTAAAATTTCGATTTGTCAATGGAATCAATATGGTTTGAGGTTTAATTGAGGATGCATCATCTCTTCTGCAGGGTCTGAGAGAGCTGAAAGAATCAACAATCCAGTCAACAACATTCACAGGGAATCTCGATGCTCCAGTTGATGAAACTCTGTTCGATATCGAGAAGGAGATTGATGATTTATTGCCAATTGAAGTTAAAGAACAGAGAGTAAGTAACTTGCTTCAAGCAATAATGGTTGGAGGATGTGTTGCAGCTATGCCTATCCTTAAAATGATCCCTACATCTGTCCTTTGGGGTTACTTTGCCTTCATGGCCATCGAAAGCTTACCCGGAAACCAATTCTGGGAAAGAATCTTACTTCTCTTTACAGCTCCAAGTCGACGATTCAAGTAATAGTCTCAATCTTTCTCTCTTCCTTTACTCCTCTCAAGAATCATTACTCAATAACCAAAAATTGCAGGGTTCTTGAAGACAACCACGCGACATTCGTGGAAACTGTTCCATTCAAAACGATTGCGATGTTCACTATTTTCCAAACGACTTATCTACTGATCTGCTTTGGTCTCACATGGATCCCACTCGCTGGAGTTATGTTCCCTTTAATGATCATGTTTCTAGTACCTGTAAGGCAATATATCCTCCCAAGATTCTTCAAAAACGCTCATCTTCAGGACTTAGACGCAGCAGAGTATGAAGAAGCACCTGCTTTACCATTCAATCTCGCAGTAGCGGTAAAACAACTCCATTACCAATTCAAAATCAAAATCCGTTTTCTTTCTTAGCTTCTTGTTAACAAATTTTTATCGATTTTTTTTTTGCAGGAAGCTGAAATGGGATCAACAGCTTCATATCCATGTGATTCTGAGATTCTTGATGAGTTTGTTACAAGAAGCAGAGGAGAATTTAGACACACATGTAGTCCTAAAGTTACTAGTTCTTCCACTTCAACACCGGTCTACAAACGGAATCTCTCTCAAGTGTTTAGTCCTAGAGTGAATGAACTGAGAAGTGAGATGAGTCCTAGACTCGCGGCAAAAGGACCAAATAGTCCAAAGCCAAGCCCTTTAAACCCTTCATCATCGTCGAAGTGAGATCTAAAAGCTTTCTTGAGCCCCTCTTTTACATATGCAGTTTTCTGATATTGATTTGAATCAATGTTGTAATCTCTTACTTAGTTACTCTTTTCGAATGTCGTAAATTATACTAAATAAAGAGGCAAAGAATGTCACAATTCAAATAACATTAATGTTAACAAAATTTGCCAAACATTTGTTAGTTCATGTGTTGTATAATATGTGTGGTTCAAGGACCAAACATCACACCTACTTATCATCCATAAACACAACAAAGTTCGAGAGAGACACGAGTGGAAACATGAAAATGAAAGCTATAGCTAAAGCAATTCTCTTTTTGTGTTTGGGATCTAAAGCAAAAGCAAAAGACCAAAGCACAAAACCAGAGTTTGTTTGATGTTTTATGCTTTCATTTGATCACATTATAACAACATATGGGTTTAATGGGCCAAATAAACAAAACTCCCTAATGATCCAACAAAAAAAACTACTGAGCCCAATGGGCTTTAATCACGGCCCATCAAAAACCATGCGTCATCATTCATCATGAACATGACGATATCTTTACTTCGTGTCACATTATTTGATTTATATTAATAACATTCCACGATAGTTTTCAACATTTTTGCCAACTCATATATGCCGACAGAGTAGTTGCTGATTAGTTATTAAAATTCTATAATATTATTTTTTTGCTAAAGTAAACTTCTGGAAACAATATTTTTAATAGATTATATAAGAATTTCCACGAAACACTTTTCAAAATATAAACAACACGTTAGGTCTAAAAGGAACATTATATTATACACAAGGCAGATAATAAGTTTATGTCAATTTAGTCATACTCTTATTTTATTTCGTTACGACAATAAAAATTTACAAGAAGCAAAAAAGTACACTAAAATATTTATACTCTGCAACATAATTGGATCTACGAATATAATAAAAGCATATGCCACTAAATTATTGGTGACCAAAAAAAAAAAAAGCACACCAACAAAAAAAAACAACTGATGACGTGGCATGACTAGTTACACAATACGTGGGACCCAAACCACCATGGAAATTTTTTAACGGTTCAGATTAATTTTCCTTTCGGGGTAATATCGTCAATTCGCAAAGCTCAAGTGTGGAAACGATAAAAGCTTTAGAGATTCTAGTCCTTTTTATTTCCAAAACTACTCCTTTAATAATTAAATAATTACAGAAACTTCCCCGTTATTTCCGAGGAAGTTCTATATACGTCGTCGTTTTTTAACTGTTACGCGCGTCAAATTTGAAATCTCACTGTAATGACACGTGTCATAAACGGAGATTTAGTCTTAGCCGTGTGTAATCCACAAACTTAACGCCGATATTAATCCACATAGATCGTCTCGACTGGCCACAGATGAACGCCACGTGTCCGCCGTATTTTTTAATCATATATATAAACACACAGAGAGAGAAGAAACTCGACGCGTCAGAGAAATTTCTTCAGCGAGATAACTTCGAAATTGTCAAATTTACTTTGAAAGCAAGTTAGTAAAGAGGCGGTGGATTTCGATTGAAATTTCAAAGAATCAATCTGGGTTTTACTTATAGTTGAAGAAGAAGAAGAAGAAGGAGAAGAGAGATGGTAGCAGAAGCAGAGGTTGTGTATCGACAGAGTTTGCCGGTTGTTCTGGATGTTTTAGATATCGATGGAGTTTCCTCCGCCGTCAAATCTCCGGTTACTTCTCCGAAATCGGGTTTGAGTCAGTCGGCAGCGTCGGTTTCCGGCTGTTTATCAACTTCTCCGGTGGTAAGTTTCATACTTACTGAGATTTTAGAAAATTGGAAATTTCTTTTTGAGAATTTGAAGAATCTGGGTTATGAAATTAATCGATAGTAATAAGGGATTTTGATTGAATTGGTTTGTGTTTAGGGAGATAATTGAAGTGTGGTTTATGTTTTTCAATGATGTTGAACTTTCTTTAGGGTCTTAAGCAAGAGGATGATTGCGATTCTAGTGTTTCGGTTTATGTTCCGACTATTCGGTCTGGAAGCTACGCTGATATTGGGCCAAAGAAGTTCATGGAAGATGAGCACATTTGTGTAGATGATTTATCCACCCAAGTTGGGTGTCTCTTTGAATTGCCAAAGCCAAGTGCTTTCTATGCGGTAACTTATCGTTGTTTCCTTGCGAATCGAATGCGTTTTTTAAGCTAAGGCCTGACTTGACTTCGTTTTTTAAAGGTATTTGATGGTCATGGAGGATCAGAAGCGGCTACTTACGTACGGGAAAATGCCATTAGGCTCTTCTTTGACGATGACAAGTTTCCGCAAACATCGGAAGTGGATAGTGTTTATGTTGAAGAAGTTAAGAGTTCACTGAGAAATTCGTTTCTTCAAGCTGATTTAGCTTTAGCAGAGGATTGCAGCATCAGCTCTTCTTCTGGTACCACGGCTCTTGCCGTTCTTATTTCCGGAAGGTATGCATTCTAGCCATTCTTTAGATTTCTCTCTTTCGGATTTGGGATTCGAGGGAAGATTCAACATGATGGCTAATGGGAAGCTTTTATCCTCTGCAGACTCTTAATGGTTGCAAATGTGGGAGATTGCAGAGCAGTTTTATGCAGAAACGGCAAAGCGATAAACATGTCTGAAGACCATACACCAATGAATCTTCCGGAGAGACTAAGAGTGGAGGAATGCGGAGGTTTCATCGATGACGGTTATGTAAATGGGATATTATCAGTAACCCGAGCTCTCGGCGATTGGGACATGAAACTCCCACATGGCTCTCCATCTCCACTAATCTCCGAACCCGAAATCAAGCAGATAACATTATTCGAGGACGACGAGTTTCTTATAATCGGATGCGACGGTATTTGGGATGTTTTAGAGAGCCAAGAAGCGGTCGATATAGTAAAGCGAGGCTTATCCCAACACGACAATCCCGCAGAATGTGCTAGAGAGCTAGCCATGGAAGCTCTCATGCGGAAAACGTTTGACAACTTAACCGCAGTGGTTGTATGTTTCGCGCCAATCGACCGAGTGGTCAAGCCGGTTGTGGAACCGTTGGAGAAGAGACGTTGCTTTAGCCTTACACCGGAAGCTTTCAACTGCTTAAGGAATCTGTTGGATGGCTGAAGAAACTATTGTGTTATTGGTGGAAACTGATGATGACGAACAATCTTTATACGTTGTGTGCTTTGTGTATATACACGATTACAATTTTGTGTGCAAACTGTTCATGAAGATGAAGATCATATAGATTTTCAACACAACCGAATTTGATAAACATCTAAGAAACTTCAACATTCCATAAGAAATCCAGAAGAAAATGATGATCAACATGGAATCCATTACAACCAAAATCAGCAAAGCAGTTTCTAAAGATGAAACATAGAGCGAGAGAGAGAGATTTACCGATTCATGAGATCACTCATCACCTCCTTCTTTCTGGTAAACGTAAGTGAGACCACACTTACCACAGTAATGGCGATCAAAGTGACTCGCCATGAAAGTTCCAGCACCACAAGTTGCATTAGGGCACTCTTTCCTCAGACGCTGAACTTTTCCAGATCCATCGACTTTGTAAAACTGAAGAACAGCGAGCTTAACTTTCTTATGCTTGTGCTTGATTTTCTTCGGCTTAGTGTAAGTCTTCTTCTTCCTCTTCTTAGCACCACCACGGAGACGGAGAACAAGATGAAGCGTAGACTCCTTCTGGATATTGTAATCGGCTAGAGTACGGCCGTCTTCAAGCTGTTTTCCGGCGAAAATCAATCGCTGCTGATCCGGTGGGATTCCTTCCTTGTCTTGGATCTTCGTTTTGACATTGTCGATGGTATCCGATGATTCGACCTCGAGAGTAATCGTCTTCCCCGTTAAGGTTTTCACGAAGATCTGCATCTTTGCGGCGGAAACGAACAGAAACAAAAAAAAAAATTCAGAAATGTGATTTTGTAGAGAAGAAGAAGAAGAGTGTGGCTCTAGGGTTTTTGGACTATGCTGTAGCTTAATTACGAAAATACCCTTATAAATTAATTGGGTTTAGTTTTGGGCTTTTAAATAATCTATTGGGCCTATAGTCCACAAAATTAAAATAAATGGAGATGCGGGGGATCGAACCCCGTGCCTCTCGCATGCAAAGCGAGCGCTCTACCATTTGAGCTACATCCCCTTTTNTTGTTCTTTAAATATTTAAAGAGCATTACTTTTATTAATTCGTTTCGTATTTGTTTGACTTTTTTTTTCTCTCTCCCTAATTGCATTTTAAGAACCCTAGATCTCTTCGAATCTCATCATCTTCTCTTTGTTTGTTGTTCTTCAGCTTCGAAACAATTTCTCTCAATCCCCAAAAAATTCAGGAAGGAGCCATGGATGATAGTTGTGCTGTATGTGCTGATAATCTCGAATGGGTTGCTTACGGATCTTGTGGTCACCGAGAAGTTTGCTCAAAATGTGTCGTTCGTCTCCGTTTCGTCCTCGGCGATTCTCGTTGTTGTATCTGCAAAACTGAATCTCCGATCGTCTTCGTAACCAAGGTTGTTTTTGTGTTTCGTCTCTTTCGTTTTCAATTGCATTCGATAGATTTGAATTTTCCCGATGAATGCTTATTTTGGGGTTTTTTGATTTTGTAGGCTTTAGGTGATTATACTAGGACGATCAATGACTTTTCGAGTTTTCCATCAGCACCAAAGGAAGGTCGTGTAGCTGGAGGGTTTTGGTATCATGAAGATACTCAAGCTTTCTTTGATGATTTGGATCATTACAGGATGATCAAAGCTATGTGTAGACTCTCGTGTAGTGTTTGTGATAAGACGGAGGATCAACCAAGAGAAGGAGGAGGAGGAGCAAGGCATCATCGATTTCGAATTAAGAGTATTGAACAGTTGAAGGGTCATCTTTATCATAAGCATAAATTGCATATGTGTAGTTTATGTCTCGAGGGTCGTAAGGTGAGAGCTTCAAAACTTCATTTTTGCTGCTCATTTAGCTTATGATCTTCTCGTTGTTTTACATATTCTTGTGTCTCTTTACATGGATAGATATTCATATGTGAACAAAAGTTGTATACTAGAGCACAACTTAATCAACATATACACACTGGTGACTCTGAAGTTGATGGAAGTGAGAGTGAAAGAGGAGGCTTTGCTGGTCATCCTATGTGTGAATTCTGTAGAAATCCTTTCTATGGTGATAATGAACTCTATACTCACATGTCTACAGAGCATTACACATGTCATTTATGTCAAAGGTAATGGTAGTTCTTATATGCGGAATCTTTGTTTGAACAATGTGCAAACCTGAATGGCTTAATTGGATTCAACTATAATCCGATATAGGTCGAATCCAGGACAATATGAGTATTACAAAAACTATGATGACTTGGAGGTAACCATCAGCCACTTCACTATAGTTTAAGGTTAAATTTTTGGCTGCACGTGTTTTGAGTTTACATGTTTCTCGCAACAGATTCACTTCCGCCGTGATCATTTTCTCTGTGAAGATGATTCCTGCCTTGCTAAGAAGTTCATTGTTTTCCAGAACGAATCGGAGTTGAAAGTAAACCCTTTGATGATATTGCTAATTGTTCCTTTTTAGTTGTGCTCTACGAAAATCTTGTTAAGTATATACGTTTGATTTTTCAGAGGCATAACACTATTGAGCATGGTGGTAAAATGTCTCGGTCTCAGAGAAGTGCTGCATTACAGGCATGTAACCTTTCTTGCCTGTTTCATTTTGTTTATTTGTCTTGTGGTTTGCTTGTCTGTTGTTTAATATTGTGATTCCGCTTCAGATACCAACAAGTTTCCGATACCGGCGAGGAAATGACGAAGAGAATCGTCGTAGTAGAGCTCGCTCATTTCGTCGAGAGCCTGGTGATAATGAATATAATAATGCTGTTAATGCTGCTCTTCGTTTGTCTGAGGCTGAGTATTCTCGACAAGAGCCTGCTCCTCCACCCTCAGGCGCACCTCCTGGATACTCTGAGCATAACAATAGACACAGTGATGATGCTGATCCTCTTGTTCAACCAATGGAATCTTTATCAACTACCAATGTGGAACCCTCGTCGCGATATCTTCAAGCAGTAGGCAGTGGTGGTGGTTCACGTCTTGTAGAGTCTGCTTTTCCTCCTCTTTCTGGTCAACCGAGATCTGGGCAGAACTTGGAGAGTATGCCTACCAACACCTTGGCTGCTCGTCTAAAACGCCAAACAAATCGAACTACCCCTGCTACTGCTAGTCCTTCTCAAGCATGGCCGGCGGTTAACCGAGGCCCACCACAAGCATATAATAATACAAGTGGCTCCGGCAATTCTTCTTCGGGATGGCCAGCAATAGGCCGCACACCTGTACAAGCCTCTAGTGCTCAATCTAAGTCTCATGCCGGAGTTTCACAGCCTAGAAGTCTTAATCCTGCGGTTCCACAGCCTGCTCATAATGCATATAGGATTCCTCACTCATCCTCAGCCCCTAATCTATCCGAGACAAGATCACTTCAGCCTTCTCATTCGGATTTTCCTCCAGTTTCTTCTGCCGTTGTGCAAAACCGCAGGGCATCACCCACCATTACACAGGTATCTTCGAACACCCAACCGCCTCCAGATGTACAGTCTGCCAACAAATCATTGATTGAGAAAATGCGATCTGCACTTGGTCATGATGAAGATATGTTCAAAGCCTTCAAAGATGTATCAGGACAGTATCGTCAAGGTTCGATTGATGCAAGAACTTACTTGGAGTATGTGAAAGGTTACGGGCTTTCTCACTTGATTATTGATCTTGCTAGACTCTGTCCTGACCCTGAAAGGCAGAAGGAACTCATCGATACCCACAACGCCAGTTTAAGAAACGATACAAAAGAGAATGGTCAGAGCTCGTCTCAAGCTGAAGGGAGTCGTCAAGGTTCAAAGAAAAACAAAGGGAAAGCTGTGAAGGTTGCTGATCCGAAAGAAGCATTAGCAGATAACTTTATGGACACAGTGAGGAGATTACAATCATCACAGAAGACTCACGAAGAAGAAGAAGAAGAGGAAGCTATATCGAAAGATAAGAACACATACCGGTCAGATAAAGGCAAATCGCAAGCAGCAGTAATAGGTTCTTCAACTTCTTCAACAGGAAGCAGCAAGCAGCAACGTAAGAAAACCTCTAAGTTCCACAGAGTACGGCTTGGTGATGGATCAATGGCTGCATTGTTAGATTTGAACTACTCAAACCATGAGCCTGAACCGGAATCAATAGATGGTAACCAGAATCAAACCGGTGGTTTACCGGTTCGTGGTGTTTGGCGTAAAGGAGGTGCTAAACTTTTCAACTAAAAGACTTCTCTTCATTGTCACTGTCATAGTGACAGAGAAAGAAGCATTTTGAGGAAATTTCTATTTGTGATTTTGCTCTTTTTGTGTTTTTTTTTCTCATCTTTTTATATGTTTCTTACGAAAATCCCCATTTTTAATTTGGGGAGATTTTAAAAAAGAACCAAAACTGTAATATCAACTCTTTCTTTAAAATTTTAAAAAGGTTTTGCAATTTTATGTTGCTTATAACTTGTCCTTAAAATTGATGTAAACAAATTAGATTTTTAAGATTAAAAAGAAAAAAACGTTGTCCTCAATTAAATAGACGTGTAGAAAACGGAAGGAAGTTTCTCCGTGGAAAACGCGAACGCCGAGTCTTCTAATAAGTCAATAGTCAACGTCAAAACGGAAACTGACGGAAGTAAGACGTAGCACGTGTGAATTCCACTACGCTCTCCACCAATCAAAACGCTTTATCTTTCAAGGGTAAAACCGTAAAAACATTCATCAGTAAAGGGGTATAAGTTAAAAGGTTTCTTCTTTAATATTTGTTAGCCTTTCGATTTCCTTACGGCGATTTTTGAATAGTGTTTGAGAGAGTATAGTTAGCGGCGGCTCTGCGATGATGAATACGGCGGCGGGGGAAGGAGGAGATCTCGGCACAACGGCGGTTCTGACGGCGAACATGGCTGAGACACAGTACGTGAAAGCGAAGACGGCAGTGTGGTGGGATATAGAAAATTGCCAAGTCCCTAAAGGTAGTAACGCTCATGGAATTGCGCAGAACATTAGGTCTGCGCTTGAGAAGATTAACTATTGTGGTTCAGTCTCGATCTCCGCCTTCGGAGATACTAATCGTATCCCTCCGAACATTCAACAAGCTCTTAATTCCACCGGAATCGCCCTCAATCATGTTCCCGCCGGTGAGAATCTCCATCTCTGGAACTTAGTATGTGTTACTGCATCGTCTAGATTCGATTTTGATTCTTAACTGTTTTTGAATTTTGATTTTATACTTTAGGAGCAAAAGATGCGAGTGATAAGAAGATTTTAGTGAACATGTTTTGCTGGGCGTTAGATAATCCGGCTCCGGCGAATCTTATGCTAATTTCAGGGGATAGAGATTTCTCCGATGCGCTTCATCAATTGCGATTGAGACGGTATAATGTTCTATTAGCACAGCCTCGCAAAGCATCGGTGCCGTTAGTTCATGCTGCGAGAACAGTTTGGCTTTGGACAAGTCTATCTGCTGGAGGGAACCCTCTCTCGCAAAGCGAAAGCTTACAACTTATTGCTGATACGACTCTGCCTTCCGATGTATCATCATCAACTCAGCAGTGTTTACCATCAAGCCAGCCTTTGGATTCGAATTCTGATTCGATAAGGATTCTTCAGAACAAATTCAAAGTTAAATACATTCCGAAACCGTCTAATCATCAGCCTGCCGTGTCCAAGGTTCAGGAAAGTAAGCAAAAGCTAATTAAGAAACCTCATGAGTTGTTTAGAAGTAATAGTGAGCCGACTGTTACCACCACCGTGCCTGCTCCGAGTTTACCCTCTAGCAATGCTAAATCTTTCACTGGTAATGTGATGAGTGATCCTCAGAATCAGTACAACTATCCTCCTAGACCGGTTACTTTCCCTCCTAGGCAGCCTTACCCTAACCCGCAGCCTTCGTGGAATAATGGAAATAACTTCCCCAACTATTATCCCAATGCTTCTGCCAGTCCATGTGCTCCTAATATGCGGCCTCCTTATGGTAATGTTTCCCGTCCTTATCGACCAGAGAATCTGCACCCCCACCCGCACCCTCCTGTTGGTAATGGTTTCCGTCCTATGCCTCCAAGGAATGACGGGCCTAGGTTTCCGCCTCCCCCACCACCCCTTATGGCTACACCTGATATGAACAATCTAAGTCTGTCTCAGTACCCAACTCAAACTCAGAACCGTCCTAATCTCAATCCTCAAGCAACTCAAACTCAGAACCGTCCGAATTTCAATCCTCAAGCAACTCAAACTCAGAACCGTCCTAATTTCAATCCTCAAGCAACTCAAACTCAGAACCGTCCTAATTTCAATTCTCAAGTTAGACAAGAGTTCAGGCCAAAGATGGAGTCCTCGTACACTCCTAGCTTAGACGGTCCTAATAAAGGGTATCTCTCTAGTAGCGGCCCTGTAACTCATAGTACTACTTCTACTACAACATCCTACACCAACTCCTCCACTCAAGGTGTTTCATCTTCTCAGCCTCTAGTGGGATCTGGTTCCAACAACAATGGTGTGTGGGGAACACAAGAGTGTCCACCGCCATCAGAGTATGTTCAAGGCCTTATAGGCGTTATCTTACATGCTCTAAACATCTTAAAAACCGAAAAAGTTGTTCCTACCGAGTCCAACATCTCGGATTGCATTCAGTATGGAGATCCAAAACATCGCAGTACTGACGTTAAGAAAGCTTTGTCAAGTGCAGTGGAGCATCATATGATTGTGGTTATCGATATGGGTAAACTAAAGCTCTACATTGGCAAAAATGAAAAGCTATGGAACTGTGTAAACCTTTTAGGTGGCAATCCTAAGCAATACCCAAAACCAACTTGGGATAAAATACAGCAGTTCCTTAGCTCATCTTCTGGACGAGCAGCGTTTATGGCAACTCAGTGCAGGTTAGAAAAGTTTGTTTTCGTAATGAATCTATAGTTAATTGCTAATGAATCTGTTATTGTATAGGTATGAAGCTGCACAAGTTCTGAAAAAGGAATGCTTAAAAGAGTATACTTTAGGCGACATACTTCGGATTTTGAATATAACAGCAACCTCAAAGAAATGGATTACTCATCATCAAACAGGTTGGAAACCAGTTAACATTACCCTTGCGGCAGAATCTATAAACAAGACAGTTATCGAAACCGCAGGTTGGAAACCAGTTAACATTACCGTTGCTGCAGAAACTATAAACAAGACAGCTATCGAAACCGCAGCAGGTAATGAATCTGTTGCCTGAAAAACTTAAAAGGGGGTCGGGTCGTAGTAGCCATAATGCCCTCTGGATACTACTTTGAATACCAAACATATAGAGCACTAAGAGATGGAAGAATAGTTACCTTAGTAGTTTCTTCTTTTCAAGTTTTACTTAAAGCCGGTTCAGTAAGTAAGGAGTCTTGTTTAAATATTTTGGGGGATGGTTAAAGGTTTTTGAACGTATTGGCTATGTAATTAGTTACATGGTTAGGTTCATAAAAGCCTTAGTGTTGGCATCAAGAAGAAGATTGCTTGATCAATCTCATTATCAGTTTGAGATTTTTGGGGAATCTCTTCTGCATTAGTTTCTTTTGGTCTTTAAGAAGTTACAGATCCTTAAGTATCATTGGGGAGGATAATATTCTGTAACTTCACTTCTCTTTCTTTTTTTATAAGTTACGTCTTTTTTTTTTTGGATTGAACTTAGTTACTTATGTCTTATTTTGAACCATGAAGCTTCTTAATTTCTCTTTAGAAGCAGTTTATGTTTAATTTCTCTATTGATAAAATATATTTGAACTAGGTGATGATTATGTAGTTTAAATATTGGAAAGATAATGAAGATAAATGCATAATTAAAAAAATATGGTCATATATAGTCCATATTCAAATCCCAAAACAAGTGTGAATTATAGTCAACAATATATATATAACTAAATAAAATATTCAATTTTCAATTAATATGATAAATTTCTTTGGAGTTTTTTCTTTTTTATTATATTTTTTAAAATGAAATTGGAAAAATCTGTAACCGTTTAACACGAAATTAATCCGCAAATCCCTCGCTACCATATGTAAAATTTAAAAAAAAAGAATTGTAATTACCTACTAAATATAGAAGGATTATAAATATATAGAAATGCAACAAGCATGATCTCTCTAATAACTAATTAATCTCTTCTCTCTTTCTCCTTCCAAATCCACTTCCTTTCCGATCCTTTTTCTCCGTTCATACAACACAAATTATGAACGCTCCAATCATATTATCCGTCGTCGTCCTTCTCTTCTTATCCGCGGCCGCAACCGCAACCGCTACACCAACCAAACGCACAAACTATCTATTCACACCGCACGCGAAAGCAGTCGCGGGAATTTGCACCGTAATCCCATCAAACACAAGCCTATGCTGCAAAACGCTTAAAAACGTTCCAACCGATGATCCCATCGAATTAATCAAAGCGTTAGCGACTGCTGCTGAATCTTCCGTTAAACAAAGCGTAACATTCCTATCCGGGATCAAACCAAGACACAATTCAGACGCAACCGCAACCGCAGCCGTCAACAGCTGCGAGAAAAACATGAACTACGCGTTAGAAGATTTTGCCGATCTTTGGAAAGCAACGGGGAAAGATGTAAACACCTTGGCTCATAACTATTTCACATGTAAGAAGACATTAACATCGATCATGGGTTATCATTCGACATGTTTGGATGATATTGAAGATAAGAATCTAATGAAAGAAGTGGAGTTTGGTATTGGAATTGGGAAGAAGTTAAGCAGTGATACATTTGATGTGTTTAATGGTTTGAATACAATCTTTAAGACATTTGGTATTAAGGTTAAGTTAAACGAAGAAGACACATCGCCTCGACCACCACCATTGTCGGATTACTATTACTGATTAAGGAGGGGTTTTAAAATTTATCGTATAATGCCTAAAGCGATATGGCGAATTGAATCATGTTTTAAATATATGGTTTTTGTGCGTTATTTGTGATGTATGTTATAGGGTTTATACAAACATGTACGAACGGATTTCGTGATGATTGGAAAGGATATATATTAATCAAATGTAATCTTTTTTTTTTCTTTGTCTATTATAACGAGAAATAAAAGATTTTTAAATTTTAGAAAAAAATGATTACTTCATGTTCATATCAAACGTTGTATGATAGAGCAAGCTAAATATCTCTATCTCATGTTATTAGTAAGTGTGGGCCTAACTCACACCCAAAAGCTAGTTCAAGAGTGGAAGATTGCCACAACACTTATATATTGGCCCATTGCACCTTAGACTATCGATGTGGGATGATTGATACACCCCCTTCACGCTCAGGTACATATGAAACGTGCAGAATAATTGCTCTGATACCATATTAGTAAGTGTGGGCCTAGCTCACACAAAAAAACTAACTCAAAAGTGGAAGATTGTCACAACACTTATATATTGGTCCATTGCACCTTAAACTACCGATGTGGGACGGTTGATACATGTATTCATCGCTGCTTGTATCCAAGAATTTGGCTAAGTTGTATCTGTGTATTCATACAATTTACGGACGGCCGTGAGTAAATGCTAGTTATGGAAACGAGTTTGAGCAAGCTAATTTCCTCTTCTCGGCAATCCGGTTCTCCGGTTGATTCTCATTTATAACTTACGGCCTTTAGTTCATACGTGATTACGTTTTCCGATTTGTATTTCGTTGTTGTCATAGTTTGTTTTTCTTTTTTCACTACTTGTACTCTTTGTATTGTATGTCAAAAATTGAAAAATGGTATAAAATCTTAACATTTTAACCAGAAATATGTTTGAGGCCGAGAGCCATTACTATCGCAATTCAAACACAACTTCAAATTCATATGACTAATATATGAGAAATTATTAAATGGCATTATTATCATTTATTTAGTTATAGGAAAGATGTTGAATCATATTTCTTAAATTTGATTGTTTTCGATTTTCAGTATATAAACACTCATTTCAAATCTTTAAATTTTATATTTATAAGTCAAAACCCGAAACCGTATGTGTTACAAAATGATAAGTTATAGTTGACAGAAAAATGTGCATAAGTTATTGATAAAATCACCAAACTTAGATATTAAAGAACGGTTTAGTGAAGTCGAATTCCAAAATCCGTTGATACTAAAATTAGAAAATTCGATTAATCTAATTATTGCCACTAATCTTAATCTACTTTTTATTTATTTTTAGCAATCGAACTTACATCTCTTGACCAGGACATAATCAAAACAATCTTGTGGTGACTAATTTTTAACCTCATAGCTAATATTTGACTAGAGTATTTACAGCCATTCATCTACCTAAAATCTCTCCTTCCATGCAAAACTCATGCAAACCCTAATTTTAGAAACTAAAATTGCTATAAGAATCTCCTCACACAATGTATCTTACAAACCATTAGGTTCTGTTTTAACAATAAAAAATCCCCTCCCTCTCTTAGTTACCTCCTTAATAAAACCGGAGGGAGAGATAAAAATATCAAAAACACAAAAAAAAAATCGAAAAAGGGGAAAAAAATACTTTAAAAACAAAAAAAATAATATGGCCGGAGGAAAAATTGTTGTATCCGTGGCTGCAGCCTTACTAGTGGTGGGTGTGGTTATAGGAGCTGTCACATTCATTAATAAAGGCGGCGGCGGCGACAATGCTTCTTTGAATTCTCATCAAAAAGCTGTTCAGTCAATTTGTCAGACAACCACTGATCAAGGCTCATGCGCGAAAACGCTTGAGCCTGTCAAAAGTGATGACCCAAGTAAGCTTATCAAAGCTTTCTTGATAGCTACAAAGGATGCCATCACGAATTCTTCAAACTTCACTGCTTCTACTGAAGGAGGCATGAAGAACATGAACCCTACCAACAAAGCTGTTCTTGATTACTGCAAGAGAGTGTTGACTTATGCTCTTGAGGATCTTGAGAGGATTGTTGAAGAAATGGGTGAAGATCTTCAAAACAGTGGATCTAAGCTTGATCAACTTAAACAATGGTTAACCGGAGTTTTCAATTACCAAACCGATTGTCTTGATGACATTGAGGAAGTTGAACTAAAGAAGATCATGAGTGAAGGAATCGCTAACTCTAAGGTTCTTACAAGTAATGCTATCGACATCTTCCATTCAGTTGTGACTGCCATGTCCCAAATGGGTATTAAGGTAGATGACATGAAGAATGTAACCATTGGAGGAGCAGGAGGAGGATCCCCTGCGCGTCGTCTTCTTGAAGACAACGACACGAAGGGACTCCCTAAATGGTTCCCCAGTGAAGACAGGAAGCTTATGGCTCATGCTGGACGTGGCCTTGCTGCTGCTGCTGCTGAACCTATCGGTGAAGGCCCTGGTGATGGAGCTAAGATCAAACCAACTCATGTGGTGGCTAAGGATGGAAGTGGACAGTTTAAGACCGTATCCGATGCGGTTAAGGCTTGCCCTGAAAAAAACCCTGGTCGTTGCATTATCTACATCAAGGCTGGTGTCTACAATGAAATAGTCAGTATCCCTAAGAAGAAGAACAACATCTTCATGTATGGTGATGGTGCTACACAAACCATCATTACAAATAACTTAAGTGTTAAGCTTAGTGGAACCACTACTTCACTTAGTGCCACCGTTCGTAAGTCACATTTTTTGTTACTAGCTACGTACTTAACGTAACATGTTATTAACTATATATATTCCCATGCACATGCAGAGGTTGAGTCCGAAGGATTCATGGCGAAATGGATCGGGTTTAAGAACACTGCTGGTCCATTAGGACACCAAGCGGTCGCATTCCGTGTGAATGGAGACCGTGCGGTTATATTCAACTGTAGATTCGATGCTTACCAAGACACACTCTATGTCAACAATGGACGTCAGTTCTATAGGAACATTGTTGTATCCGGAACAGTCGATTTCATCTTTGGAAAATCCGCGACCGTGATCCAAAACTCTCTGATTCTTGTCCGTAAGGGTAACCCCGGACAACAAAACTACGTTACAGCCGACGGTAACGAGAAAGGAGCAGCTATGAAGATCGGTATCGTTCTCCATAACTGCCGTATCATGGCGGATAAGGACCTTGAACCTGAGAAGCTCACAATTAAGTCGTACTTAGGACGGCCATGGAAGAAATTCGCAACAACCGTTATTATTGGAACTGAGATTAGTGATGTGATTCAACCAGAAGGATGGACCGAGTGGAAAGGAGAACAATTTCACAAGACTTGTAAGTACATTGAGTTCAACAACCGTGGACCAGGAGCTAATACCGCGACAAGGGCTCCTTTCGCTAAGGTGGCTAAGAGCGCGGCCGAGGTTGAGGGTTACACCGTAGCTAATTGGGTTGGTCCGGCTAATTGGATTCAAGAAGCTAATGTTCCTGTTCAGCTTGGATTGTAAGTTGGTTTTTTGTAAGATAAAATTAAAAAAAACCAAAACGAAATAAATGATTATTATTATTATTATTATTATTATTATTGTAAAATTGGATACGATGTTGTCTCTCGGATCATAGCTCTTTGTTGAGTATAGGGTTCTAGATATTTTGAGATGAGGTTTGTATAAGATTTGCTTTTGTTTCACGAGCAAAAGAGAACCCCAAAAAAAAAAGATTATGTTGTTTCTATTCATTCTTTAAAAAATTCCAAATAATGAAATTCTTTTTACAATTTTGATGTGTGATAGTGTTTCTTATCATTTTCTATATTTACCATCAACTAATAAAAAATATATTGCAACTAGAATCATTAAGATGATAAAATCTATTGCTTTTCACATTTTTATAAAAAAAAGGTTGTAAAAATATAGTAAGAGTGTTTATTTTAAAAATGTTAAGTGTTTGATTTTTCTTTAGTCATCGTGGGATCGAAGCATTTGCCAAGTGTTCTTTGACTCAATGATGCAAATAAAAGATTTATATCTTAAAAAAATGTATTAGTCACAAATACAATTAAAAAAAACACATGAATTTTATAGTGGAATACGAATAAGATAATTCATTGGCTGCTTAAAAAATTGAAAGTTGATTCGTTACGTGTTTAAGTGAAATGCATCACATAATAAACATATAAAAGAATAAGCTGCGAAACATTTATACAATAGTTACTTTATAATATACAATCTTTCAATTATAATGACATGGCCCAAGGAACAAAGAAATATCATGCAAGTTGCATATAAAAAACTCGGATATTAATTGATAATTTTCTTGTCTACTTATGAAAAAATGTTATTATACAATACGAATGCAGTTATTGGAAAAAAATGTTTTATAATCAAATGTTTTCTTTTTGATAAATGTTTTATAAATCTCATGCCTTAGCCGATCAAGACTAATCTCTTGAGGAGAATGGTTCACGGATAGATTTTTTCTTCAGATTTACAAATGAGTTGAAAACAAAAATCCATACGTATATGGATGTCTCGAGACAACATGTTGTAATTCTTTCTAACAAGGTTGGAATTCGAAACATGTTTCTAAAATTCCTTCTTTATCACTTGGTCACATTGATATGGACAAATGTTCTTAACTAGATAACATAATCGAGTTATATTTGAGATGAAGTCATACAAACATGTCTAATTGTATAACATCTTAAATCATAAAAAAAAAGTTTTGTAACGTATGAACAAAGAAATGTAAAACTCAAAGACCACTTGTCATATGTCATGTCATGTTAGAACATTGGTCATTTCTGACGGCTTAACTTTAGTTTCTCGAAGTAGGTCCCAAACTCAACTTTGAATCAATATTTTCTGAGTTCTTGAAATTGAAAAATTCACTGCTTCTTCTTCTTCTTCAAGTAATGAACAATAGTATTTATTCAACTCTACACAACTTTTAATTCACACACAACAACAAGTCTCTGTTTCTTCTTAGGTACTTGGTGCTTAGTTTTTTTCAAACTTTTTTGTTGTTGTTGTTTCAACTTCTTGAAGTTTATGTTGTGTTTGTAGTCTTTGATCGATCTACTTTTAACTTTTCTCTCTGTTTCTTTAAAAACAGATCTTAAAGTTTTGATCTTTCAAACAGGATCATAAGAGACAATGGATAGTGTAGTAGAAGCAGAGGAAGGATTAAAGGTGGATCCATCAAACAGAGAAGACGCAGAGACATCAAATTCTACGACCCATCAAGAAGAAGATGAAACTAAAACAGAGTCTGATCTTAAAGAAGAGAAGAAAAAAACAGAGAAGAAGAAGAACAAAGAAGAAGATGATGATGAGAAGAAGAATAAAACGGTGCCGTTTCACAAGCTATTTGCCTTTGCAGATTCTTTAGACATTCTTTTGATGATCCTTGGGACAATAGGAGCCGTGGGTAATGGTCTTGGCTTCCCAATAATGACGGTTCTCTTCGGTGATATCATCGATGTTTTCGGACAAAACCAAAACACTTCAGATGTTTCTGACAAAATCTCTAAAGTGGCTCTCAAGTTTGTATACCTTGGACTAGGAACTCTAGTAGCAGCTACTCTTCGTAAGCGCGTTACTTTACGTTTTAGATTTATCTATTACGGTTTCCTAATACACATTCTCATTGATGTATTTGTGTATACATAACAATCACCAGAGGTTTCTGGTTGGATGATCTCTGGGGAAAGACAAGCTGGTAGAATAAGAAGTATGTATCTCAAAACCATATTGAGACAAGACATTGCCTTCTTCGATATCGAAACAAACACTGGAGAAGTTGTTGGTAGAATGTCAGGTGACACTGTACTTATACAAGATGCCATGGGAGAGAAGGTAAAACTTATCTCAAAAACATCACAAAGTTTGAACCTTTTCGAACGAATTTGATTCGAAGTTTTTTATATTTTGTAGGTTGGGAAGGCTATACAATTGATTTCGACGTTTATCGGTGGATTTGTGATAGCATTCATTGAAGGATGGTTACTAACATTAGTAATGGTTTCTTCAATTCCACTTCTAGTAATGTCTGGTGCAGCTCTAGCTATCGTAATTTCGAAGATGGCTTCTCGGGGACAAACTTCTTATGCGAAAGCTGCGGTTGTGGTTGAGCAAACGGTTGGATCTATAAGAACGGTTGCTTCGTTTACCGGAGAGAAACAAGCGATAAGTAGTTACAATAAACATCTTGTTTCTGCTTATAGAGCAGGTGTGTTTGAAGGAGCTTCTACAGGGCTTGGTCTTGGTACACTTAATATAGTCATCTTTTGTACTTACGCTTTAGCGGTTTGGTATGGTGGGAAGATGATATTGGAAGAAGGATATACCGGAGGACAAGTTCTCGTTATCATCTTCGCGGTTTTAACCGGTTCAATGTGAGTTTTCGGATTGACTTTAGTCCTTAAAACTTCTTGTTTGTATGTACTCTAACTTGCTTTAATTGTTTAGGTCGTTAGGACAAGCATCTCCTTGTTTAAGCGCGTTCGCAGCTGGTCAAGCCGCGGCTTATAAAATGTTCGAAACAATCAAAAGAAAACCGGAGATTGATGCTTCTGATACAACCGGGAAAGTGGTTGATGATATTAGAGGAGATATAGAGCTTAAAGATGTGAACTTTAGTTATCCGGCGAGACCAGATGAGCAAATCTTTAGCGGGTTTTCGCTCTTTATCTCGAGTGGTTCAACCGTGGCTTTAGTTGGTCAGAGTGGAAGTGGGAAGTCTACTGTTGTGAGTCTGATAGAGAGGTTTTATGATCCACAAGCAGGGGAAGTTCGAATCGATGGGATTAATCTCAAAGAGTTTCAACTGAAATGGATCAGAAGCAAAATCGGACTTGTGAGTCAAGAACCGGTTTTGTTCACTTCGAGTATTAAAGATAACATTGCTTACGGGAAAGAAGGCGCTACAATCGAAGAGATTCGTAAGGCTACAGAGCTCGCAAATGCAGCGAAATTCATCGACAAGCTTCCTCAGGTTTGAGATTTTAAAGTTTCACTTACTCTGTTTTTCATTTTGTCGAAAACTTGTAACTGAATTAACTGTCAATGTCAGGGCTTAGACACAATGGTTGGAGAACACGGGACTCAGCTTTCCGGTGGACAAAAGCAGAGGATCGCGGTGGCTAGAGCGATCTTGAAAGATCCAAGAATCTTGCTTTTAGATGAAGCTACAAGCGCGCTTGATGCAGAGTCAGAGAGGATTGTTCAAGAAGCTCTTGATAGGATCATGGTTGATCGAACTACTGTCGTCGTCGCTCATAGATTGAGCACGGTGAGAAACGCGGATATGATTGCTGTTATTCATCAAGGCAAGATTGTAGAGAAAGGTTCTCATTCTGAGCTCTTAAGAGACCCCGAAGGAGCTTACTCCCAGCTCATTCGTCTACAAGAAGATACTAAAAAGTCCGAAGAATCAACCGATGAGCAGAAGTTATCGATGGAGTCTATGAAGCGGTCTAGTTTGAGAAAGTCATCGTTAAGCCGGTCTTTAAGTAAAAGATCTTCTTCTTTCTCTATGTTTGGTTTTCCAGCAGGAATAGAGACGAACAACGAAGCGAAAACAGAGCAAGGCGAGGCTTCTACATCGATTAAAGAAGAAGAAACCGAACCAAAGAAAGTATCTTTCCTTAGAGTTGCTGCTCTAAACAAACCAGAGATTCCAATGCTTATATTGGGATCTATAGCCGCGGTTTTAAATGGAGTCATTCTTCCGCTTTTCGGGATACTAATCTCGAGCGTGATCAAAGCATTTTTCAAACCACCTGATCAATTAAAATCCGATACAAGGTTTTGGGCAATCATCTTTATGCTTCTTGGTGTAGCATCAATGGTTGTCTTCCCGGCACAAACGATCTTTTTCTCTATAGCCGGATGTAAACTGGTGCAGCGGATAAGATCAATGTGTTTTGAGAAAGTGGTTCATATGGAAGTTGGATGGTTCGATGAGACTGAGAACTCGAGTGGTGCTATAGGAGCTAGACTTTCTGCTGATGCAGCTACGGTTCGTGGTCTAGTTGGAGATGCATTGGCTCAAACGGTTCAGAATCTTGCGTCGGTTACAGCGGGTGTTGTCATCGCGTTTGTCGCTAGCTGGCAGTTAGCTTTTATTGTTCTTGCTATGCTTCCACTTATCGGGCTTAACGGTTATATATACATGAAGTTTATGGTTGGCTTCAGTGCAGATGCAAAGGTACAAAGCTAAACTCTCTTTGGTTCTTTTGGTATGAAGTTATCTCTGTTGTTCTCTTTTGTCTGATGAAACCGAATTGGCAGAGGAAGTACGAGGAAGCGAGTCAAGTAGCGAATGATGCGGTTGGGAGTATGAGAACAGTTGCTTCCTTCTGTGCAGAAGAGAAAGTGATGAAAATGTATAAGAAGAAGTGTGAAGGTCCTATGAAAACCGGAATACGTCAAGGCATTGTTAGTGGTATCGGTTTCGGAGTTTCTTTCTTTGTCCTCTTCGCCTCTTATGCCGCCAGTTTCTACGCCGGTGCAAGGCTAGTTGATGCCGGCAAGACGACTTTCGATTCTGTTTTCAGGGTAACAAAACCATAAACATCAAGAAGATCAAGATTCCACCATTGTTGTTCTCTTCTAAAGGCGGTTTTCGTTTTCTTGTTTCGAAACAGGTTTTCTTTGCTTTGACAATGGCGGCTGTTGCTATTTCTCAGTCTAGTTCATTGTCTCCTGATTCAAGCAAAGCTAGCAATGCGGCTGCATCGATCTTTGCCATCATAGACAGAGAATCGAAGATTAATCCGAGTGATGAATCCGGGAGAGTTCTTGATAACGTTAAAGGAGATATCGAATTGCGTCATGTCAGTTTCAAATATCCTTCAAGACCAGATGTTCAGATCTTCCAAGATCTGTGTTTGTCTATTCGTGCAGGAAAGGTTAGACATTGAAGCAGAACGAAAGCCGGATGTTCGGATCAACTACATCCTGATCTTCTTTTGTTTTTCTCTCTGTTTCAGACAATAGCTTTGGTAGGAGAAAGCGGAAGCGGCAAATCAACTGTGATCGCGTTGCTGCAGAGGTTTTACGATCCTGATTCGGGTCAGATCACTCTTGACGGAGTTGAGATCAAGACCTTGCAGCTGAAATGGTTAAGGCAGCAAACTGGCTTGGTGAGCCAAGAACCGGTTTTGTTCAATGAAACTATCAGAGCAAACATTGCTTATGGTAAAGGAGGAGATGCTACTGAAACTGAAATCGTATCCGCAGCTGAGCTATCTAATGCCCACGGCTTCATCAGTAGCCTGCAACAGGGCTACGAAACAATGGTGGGTGAAAGAGGAGTTCAGTTATCAGGTGGACAAAAGCAAAGAGTAGCCATAGCCAGAGCCATCGTTAAGGATCCCAAGGTGTTGCTACTTGATGAAGCAACAAGTGCTCTAGATGCTGAGTCAGAGCGTGTGGTCCAAGATGCGCTGGACCGCGTTATGGTTAACCGAACCACCGTGGTGGTAGCACACCGGTTATCAACAATCAAGAACGCAGACGTAATTGCGGTTGTTAAGAATGGAGTCATAGTGGAGAAAGGGAAACATGACACTTTGATTAACATCAAAGATGGTGTCTATGCTTCTTTAGTACAGCTTCACCTGAGTGCTTCAACATAAATCTTTTTCTTATGATTCATCAAAAAGTTTTCATTTTTTAGATTCAATGTTTACAGATTCTTGTGTAAAGAAGAACAAATTTGTTAATCATCATCTTCATCACTTTCATCACTATATGAGACTAAGGCTAAACCTGTTTGCAGACCTCCAGGAGATTTATCAGCGACATTCGTTTTCGCGGAATCTAAAGAAGTCCGGTCAATTTGGCTGGCCGGTTTTGCATTCTCTGAGATTTCTTTCTTCTCTTCTTCCTCTGTCGTTTTGACCTTCTTCGGTTGTGGCTTGACTTTTATTATCGCGTGAAATGGACGAGTCGCCGTGTTTCTCTTCCCGGTTGGTTTTTGTTCCTGTAAAAAGAGATCACGATATATTCATATCCATCTGCCCCAAATGTTCAAACAAATATTTCCGAATTTCTATCAAACAATCCAATTTGTATCACGAAATACTCACCTTGGTTGGAGCTGATGGTTGCGCTGATACTGCTAATGCTTCCTTTGGTTCGTGAAGTATAGCTGATTGTGCTGCAACCGCTGCCTGAAAATGGAACCATCATCTAAGATTAATCTAACATTTTCGATCCGCTAACTATCTATGAAGATTCACAAGAAATTAACCTGGAAACTACGAAGCTGTTCTTCTTCTTCATCTGCCATTTGTCTTTCATAATGTCTCTTTGACTATTAACAAAGAGCAAACGAGTGAATTACGATGACAATATAGACGATATAAACCCCAAGAATCAAGCCATCAAGTCAAGAATAGTTCTTATAAACATCAAACTCATCAACACCTAACATTGCTCATGCTCTATGCAATTCATTGATCATGAACAAGGAAAGAAATTTGCTCACCATTTCGAGTTTATCGAGAAACTCGGTCTCATCTTCATCAAGAGCTTTAGGTGGTCCTATAGCAAATCCAATTCAGAAAGAAGAAATCAAAACTAGAATCAACATTGCTACAAAGAGTAAGTGACTCACTATGCTTGAATCGTTCGTTAAACTCAGCATCCTTCTTGTCTTTGTTCTCTTTCAAAATCTGAAATTTAATAAGTAAAGAGAAGAAGAAGAAGAAGAAAAGAGAAGACTTTAACAATGGCGGATGGAGAAAAAAAGAAACCTCGTATAAAGCTCTGTCTCTCTGAAATGTTCCATCTTCAACTCTTTCACCTCTTTGTTTCTTCGATTCATCTAACTGGGTAAGTCACCAGATTCAAAATTGCTCAGAAAAATCGAAATCGAAATCGAAATTTAGCAAAATCTACGGATTTGATAGAGATACAGAACCTGTTCCTCAGAGACGAAATTGAGTAATCTAATAGGCTTTACTGATTCTTCAGCCATCTTCTTCTTCCTCTTCCTCTTAACGAAATCGTAAAATCAATCACACTCTTCTTCTTCGGCTCTGAATCTAAAGAAGAAGAAGAAGAAAAAAAAAGCCTCTTTTAGTTCGCCGGAATTTAAAACGACTCTTATTTCTCCGTCGAATACTCCGATGATGACACGTCACATAATATTCTTATTCTCCATAAATACCCATCGAACTTTTTATTTATTCGGCTTTGACCCTGCAGGTTTCATCTGAATCAATTTAGTACATCCACTATAATTGGATTATACTATTTGGGCCGAAAGGTAACTAACTAATCCAATTGTTTATTATATGTTGGGCTTAAAGCTCATATTTTTTATTATTTAAATGAAGACTTAAACATAGTTATATAAAAACTTTTTTTTATATAGATTTTATGAAGAAGAAAAATATTATTTCCATGACCTAACCATTATGAATAAGAGATTATAATATTAATCCATTTTTTCTCCATTATATGATTTTAAAAATGGATTTAGCGTTGACTTATTTGATCAAACATGGGCCTGGCCCATGGATCACGAGAGTTTGATCGAGCCCAAACACGTGGCTTCATATAATTGGAAGAAGTTCAGTAACAAACCTCTCTCTCGCTTAAGTGAGTCAAAAGTTGTAAAACGCTCTCTCTTCTTATCTTTCGCTGTTTCCGTCTCCGCCGTCTTCAGCTTCCCCGGCGATTTGGTCAGACTCTTCTTCGATCTATATGAAATCGATTTACTCCTTTGTATGCTGTTTACAGTGGAGATTGTTGTTGTTTCGATTCACAGGTTTCGAAGTAGTTTTCAGTTGCTTTGGTTGAAAATGGCTGGACCTAGTGGAAAGAAGGAGAAGGTTGAGAAGGCGGCTGCTGCTGCTGCTGCTGGTGGTGGTACAAGTGGGAAGAAGAAGAAGGATGTGAAGAAGGAAACAGGTCTCGGGCTTAGTGTTAAGAAGGACGAGAACTTCGGGGAATGGTACTCTGAGGTTTGTTTCTTATACTTTTGATAGTATCTTTTGATCATTTCTGATTAATCTCTGTGTTTTGATTTCAACATTGTTTTGTGTTAGGTTTGTAAACATGAGATGATTGAGTACTATGATATCTCTGGTTGTTATATCCTTAGGCCATGGTCAATGGCTATTTGGGAGATTATGCAAGTGAGTTTATCTATCTTCTTGCTATTATTCTCCCTTGAGTAGTGGAAATGTAGGCTCATTGGTTTCGATGATTCGTTTTCTAGAGTTTCTTTGATGCAGAAATAAAGAAAATGAAGGTTAAGAATTGCTATTTCCCTCTGTTTGTGTCTCCTGCTGTCCTGGAGAAGGAGAAGGACCACATCGAGGGATTCGCCCCAGAGGTTTGTTTATCGTAAATCTTAAAACACTTGTAGTTGTTACAAAAAGAGACCTTTGTTTTAACAGGTTTGAATGTATGTTTAGGTTGCTTGGGTTACAAAGTCGGGTAAATCTGACTTGGAAGTCCCGATTGCTATTCGTCCAACTAGTGAGACAGTGATGTACCCTTACTACAGCAAGTGGATAAGGGGGCACCGCGACTTGCCTTTGAAGCTTAACCAGTGGTGCAATGTTGTTAGATGGGAGTTCAGCAATCCTACACCATTTATCCGGTATTTAGTTATCATTTACTCCTTTCTACTTTTTGCTTGAGCTACTCATTTTGTATGCTGTAAATGTTGGGCTTGGTATGGATTTAATCCTTTGAAACAGAAGTTTGCTTTCCCTAACCCATCGTTAACTTATTCAATTGCAGGAGCCGTGAATTCCTCTGGCAGGAAGGGCACACTGCTTTCGCCACGAAAGAAGAAGCAGATGAAGAGGTAGGTGAAGTCAAACTTTTGTCTGAAATTCAATCTATCCCCTTTTTGCTGCAAACAAGGGTAATGATACTTAGCACCTCAACATCATTTACGATTCATTGTACTGTTGTTATCGTTCTCAGGTCCTTCAAATTTTGGAGCTTTACCGTCGCATATATGAAGAGTATCTCGCAGTACCGGTTGTGAAAGGTATGAAGAGTGAAAATGAGAAGTTTGCTGGGGGACTTTACACTACAAGTGTAGAGGTATGTAATCTTTCTTTGTTTCAGAGACAAAATTTTTCTTTGTGGATTTACTAATTATAAATTAGTACTTTGATTTTATAGGCTTTCATTCCAAATACCGGTCGTGGTGTACAAGGTGCAACCTCTCACTGTTTAGGACAAAACTTTGCTAAGATGTTTGAGATCAACTATGAGAATGAGAAAGGAGAGACAGCAATGGTGTGGCAGAATTCTTGGGCCTACAGTACCAGGACGGTAAATACTTGAACGACTCATATAGTTTCCTTCATGCGTTTTATAAACATGAACTTCTCAATATTAAATCTTGTACAGATTGGAGTGATGATTATGACTCATGGAGATGACAAGGGCCTGATACTCCCTCCTAAAGTCGCATCTGTGCAAGTTGTTGTGATCCCTGTGCCCTACAAAGATGCTAACACTCAAGGAATTTTCGATGCTTGTGTTGCTACTGTTTCTGCCTTGAGTGAGGCCGGTATCCGTGCTGAAGAAGATTTAAGGGACAACTACTCTCCTGGATGGAAGTATTCAAACTGGGAAATGAAGGGTGTTCCATTGAGAATTGAGATTGGACCCCGAGATTTGGAAAATGATCAGGTCAGAATGGCTTGTGCTTCAGATATCTCCTCTATTTCTTCGTCATGTAATATTGATGTACCTGGTTTATACTTAGAAGATAGTAAGGTTTCGTTTGAATATGTAATCTTGTAATGTGGCTAAACAGATTTCGGTTGTCTTTGTTTTGTATCACCATAGGTCAGAACTGTGAGACGTGATAACGGAGCTAAGGAAGATATTCCGAGAGTTAGCTTAGTTGAACATGTTAAGGAATTGCTTGAGAAGATCCAACAAAACATGTTTGAAGTGGCGAAACAAAAGAGGGAAGCATGTGTTGAAGAGGTAAAGACTTGGGATGAGTTTATCGAAGCTCTCAACAAAAAGAAACTCATCTTAGCTCCCTGGTGCGACGAAGAGGTGAGTTTACACCAAACGGACTCTTACTCCATAGCTTTTGTGAAAAATCAAAACTGTTAAGGAATACCAATCTCCGTAACATTAAATTCTTTGTAGGAAGTGGAAAGAGATGTGAAGGCACGTACTAAAGGTGAAACCGGAGCAGCTAAGACTCTTTGTTCTCCATTTGGGCAGCCTGAACTCCCTGAAGGTCAGTCGAGACAGACCATTTTAAAGCTTTTAGTCTCTCTGGAGAAACTCTGCTCATGAAATTTTTTTTGATTCGGCATTAGCTTAGATTATGTTGTGTGTTTTTGTACAGGTACTCTCTGCTTTGCATCCGGAAAGCCAGCGAAGAAATGGACTTATTGGGGAAGGAGTTACTAAGTGTGTTCATCATGTTTTTGTTCAATTCACGAAATTTTTACTTTTGGCTTGTAAAAGACTCTCAAGTTCATTGTCCTTTGATTTTGACCAATAGTGATTTGAGCCTTTTTTTTTAAACTGTGATTGCATTATGAACTATAAAGCAAATTGTTTAAATCATTCTTTCGAAGATCTTAAAGCCTAAGATTTGGCAACACACTAACATTGATCATTCTTTCAAAAATGAGGGGAGACTCATTTACCCTTATTCTTCATCTTGTTCTTGGCATCATCCTTCACAGTGACAACATCAACGCGGCTCAACTGAAGTTGAAACGCCGGGACAATCTTACTTCCGCAGCTACAATAACTTCCGGACCAATCAAAGCTTCCAAGCCTAGCTTTACACTTAGGACTCATTAACTTCCCTTTTGATACATCATCTTCTACACCATTCATCCAACTCATAGGCTCTACAAACACAAAAGTACATTGTTTCTCCTCTCCACCACCATGATTCTTGTTATGAACATCTCCATTCATATTTGCAAACATAGCATCAAACTCTAGATCAACCTCACCTGCTGTATGATCAATCACTTGCTCTTGCATCAACACAACTCTCTTGCATTTCTTGCATTGATACTTAGACTTAGTACCATTACTAGTACTCTCATTCTTCGACATCATCATCCCCGGATCAGCCCTCATCTTCAATCTATCAAATTTCTTATCTTTGGTGTACAAATAACCTAAAGCTTTAAGACGAAATCGCTTATAAAGACCACTTGAACGTTCAACTCTAAAGTTCATCCTCTCAAACTATTCCAACTGTTTCAAGAAACCAAGATTAGGACTAACACTAGAGCTTTCCCTTAACGAAACCAAAGCATCTTCCAAAGACAACTTCTCGGGTTCTTATCAAATACGCAATGACAATAGAAGCACTCCTAGATTGTCCCGTGAAGTAATGAACTAAAACACCTTTCTCTGTTCTCCTACGACCACTATCGATAAAATCAAAACAAACATCGAAAAAATCAAGAACGTTCTCCTATCTTTCATCCTCAGCCAACACAAACATTCTTGTTATCTCAAGATCTTTCCCTGTATGTGCAAGAGAATACAAAAGCTTTCCTGATGACAAAGAGCTCTCTGTTCCATACTCTCTGCTTTCTTCATCATCATCATCATCACCAACATAGACATCTTTGATTACTTTCGAGTCAAGTTTCACGTTTTGCCATTCCTCCAATGTAGATATCGAAGGGCAATGTAATATTGCAAGAACATGCAATATCGGAGACAACAATGGTTCCAAACCTCTTTTACCATCATCCTATATAAGTGAATGATGCTACTATGCATTAAAAAAAATTTTCATTTTTTTTGAATTTTTTTCAAAATCCGTGATTTAATCCCTACGAAAATTTAGAGTTTTTCGGTATATGCTCTATATAGTGAAGTTTATACTCTTTAGTGTTGTTTAAAAATTTATAATCACATTCTACGCTTATATTAATCTATGCTCAACTTTTTTACATGGTAAATGAGCATCATTTCTATTTATTTAACAATTAATTTAGTAAAACTTTATATACGGCCTAAAT
>OVAN01003140.1:0-30293 GCA_900406275.1 Anastatica hierochuntica
TTGGAGCTTGAAAATCATGGAGACAAAAGGCTAGGAGCATATGGAAGAGATTGAGATCAAAGGAGAAGCAAAAGCCATCAAAACTGCCTAGGTAGGTAGCCATCGACTGCCTGGGTCGATTGCCAGTAACCCAGGGTCGATGGCCAGCTACCCAGGCAGAGAAAGCACCTCCCTCTTCTGTATGTAGCCAGTCATCGACCCAAGGTTTGCTCCCATCGACCAGATGGGTCGATGGCTGGCAACTTGCGCCTCCAAAACTCACTTTTCACCCTATACATACCCTTAGACCTAATTTTGAGAGAGTATCCAATTTCTATCCATTTTCTAAAGAAAGAACATATTTTTACAACTCGAAAACTTGTATTTCCTCTTGATCTTAAGGATCAAGAGTTTCCCTTCTAAAGTTTGGATCTTGGATCAACTTCTATCTTATTTTATGAAATCTATCTTTCTATCTTCATCTCTTTTCTTTCTCTCTTCTATGATGTGTGAGTAGGTCTTATTGATGGAACCAGAGATGTCTAGATCTATTAGATTAGGCTTTGATTTGGTGTTAGGGATAGTTAATACTAAGTTTCCTAAGGATTTGGAGTGCTTAATGTTAGGTTTTAAAGTAGTTAACTAAGATCTAGACTAGTATGCATTTTATCGCCCGAGAGGTGTTCGATAAATGTCTAGGAGAACCAAATACTTGCTATTTCAATCTAACCAATGAGAGTTGTTTGCTAGATTGATTAGTGACTATATGGGCTTGTTATTAATGATTCCCAATCAATATATCATTCACAACAGAGCGAGAGCGTGAGTGAATGCAATTGATAAGGAAATGGCCTTTTGCCATGAGAGTGGACTAGGCTAGCATTGCCTTTGGTTTAGGATTTGCGCTCAGTAGCTTGATCTAACACCCTTATCACCGTCTATCTAAGTGGATCAATTATGAAATTTATGGGTCCATCACCTTAGTTCATAGTTTATTTCAAGGTAGTATCTTTTGAAGTTTATGTTTGCTTTCGTGCATTGCTTTTACTTCTAGAATATTAAGAAAACCAAAACAAAACCCAACCTCCTTTATTTGCTTAGATTAAGTTTAAATGTGTTTTCCCAAAGCTTAGGTCCAATCTAGTCTAAGTTTGCTCCTTGTGGTTCGATCCCCAAGTACTACGATGACATATCCGTGCACTTGCGGATTGTGTTATTAATAGGAAACGGGCATTTATAAATTTAAAAACTTTCCCACCAACATATATGTCACTCAACCTGAAGGTTTTGTAGTAAAAGGCAGTGAAGACAAAGTTTAAAAGCTTTCTAAAGCTCTCTATGGTCTAAGACAAGCCCCTAGAGCATGGAACGAGAAGTTAAATAAGCTTCTTAAAGGCTTAAGTTTCTCTAAGTGCACGAAAGAGCCCTCGTTGTACCGCAGAAGGAGTGAGGGCCATCTTCTTATCGTCGCAGTGTATGTAGACGACTTACTCGTTACCGGGACAAGTCTAAAAATGATAATAGAGTTCAAGAGACAAATGGCAACTAAGTTGGAGATGAGTGACTTAGGAAAGCTAACGTATTATTTTGGAATTGAGGTTACACAAAGAGAAGAAGGAATAATTCTCACGCAAGAGAGATATGCATCGAGAATATTGAAGAAATTCGGAATGGACGAGTGTAACTCATCTCATGTACCAATGGAGCTCAATCTCAAGTTGTCAAAGGCACAAGACGAGAGGTCTATTGACGAGAAAAACTATCGAAGAGCAGTGGGGTATCTACGTTACCTTTTACACACCCGACCTGACCTCTCTTTTGTTGTTGGTTTGTTAAACATGTACATGCATAATCCTAAGGAATCACAAGGGGCGGCCTTGAAACATGTGATGAGATATCTATGAGGAACATGTGCTTATGGTTTTGACTTCTTACGTGTGGATGGTCTAAAGATAACGGGTTATAGTGACAGCTCTCATAATGTTGATATAGATGATAGGAGGAGCACCACTGGACATATATTCTACCTTAACGAGAGTCTGATCACGGGGTGCTCGCAGAAGCAAGAACATGTGGCACTATCTTCGTGTGAAGCAGAATTTATGGCGGAAACCGAAGCAGCTAAGTAGGCTATTTGGCTTCAGGAACTTCTTGGAGAAATCATTGACAAATCGACAGAGATGTTGTTACTTTGAATTGACAACAAGTCCGCGATAGCATTGTCTAAAAATACAGTGTTCCATGGAAGGAGAAAACAAATACATCGGCGCTATCATTTCATTCGTGAGTGCGTGGAGAATGAGCAGATTGAAGTTTTGCATGTTCCTGGGAGTGAACAAAGAGCTGACATGTTAACAAAGGCGCTTGGGAGGATCAAGTTTAAAGAAATGAGAAGTCTTGTTGGTGTTCAAGATGTGTCAAAGATCACTTCAAGCTTAAGGTGGAGAATGTTGGATTAAGCTTGAAGACTAAGCTTAAGAATAGTTGACTTGGGGAGCAAGTTAACTAGATATTTTAGGATAATTAGAATTAAAAAGTTATTTTAGGAGATATGTAAAACATATAAGATTTGGGAGTTATCTAAATCTTAGTTTCCTTGTTGCATTATGATTAGGAAGTTTGATATTAGTTCTAATAAATAGAAGGCAACATGTCGAGCCTTACGAGATAGGAAGTTATTCTTTTGTTAAGAAAGGTTTCATAGTTTGTCATTGATTCAATAGAAAGATCAGCCAGGATGAATGTCTTTCCACCGTTACAATTTAACGAAATTTGGACAGAAGCTAGAGAATTGAGTTAGCTTTCATATGAAAGTGGCTTCACATCATTTGGGGCAGTGGATAAAGAGTTATACTAAATATATGAAGACTTGTCTTGCTGGCTTGTGAATGAAGGATCTGTAATGTTGGGAGTAATTTAGGTCATGGGTATTCCGCAGACTTAGATGGAGTACAGCAGTAAGACCTCAAAGTAGGGGAATGCCCAGAAGCAGGAAGCCAGACGACGTCCCATAGCCGGAAGCCGGAAGTCAGACGACCAAGCATAGCCGGAAGCCAGCCGACCACCGCCTCTCCCCTACTTTCGCTATTTAAATTAGTAGATAAATATGCATATATTCTACAGATAATCATGATATATCCAATTTTTGAAGGGATAATCATGAAACACATGTATAAATACCAAGCTCAAGGGCAAAACGTGTACGCACGAAAACCCTAAGCTAAGAATCAATACAATAAGCAATTCTTTGCCAACTTTTGATCTTCGAAATTATCTTTAACACCCTAAAACAATTGCTAAACATTTATTGACCTCTAGCTTCCGTAGTGCTACAAAGAACGACCAAAATCACCCATAACAGTTGGCGCTAGAAGGAGGCGAGCTTTAAAAAAAAAACAACTACGTGACAATGGTTGGAGATAATCATGAATCTGCAAACATCACACCAGCACGAGCAAAGCTCACTTATGAGGAGATGTGATCTTACCTAGAGACTATGCAAAAGAGACTACGAGAGATGGAGCAGCTTCGAAGGGATCAAACACCGACTGGAGCTGACGCAGCAGCTGCATATGGAGGCTCATGCCAAAACGCTCCAAGAGAACACGCAGCGCCTGCAGCAACTAGAGCTAGAGAACGAGACCCTCAGAGAGGCAAACTCGGCTCTGACGGTGAATCAAGCCACAAATCACAGGTTCAGGGTCCAGGTACCCCGGATGCCAACTCTAGAGACCACTCCTACCAATAACCTGGGAGAAAGAGGAAACCCAGCAGAAACAGGGACCCAAGAGGATCAAAACCTTGCTCAAGAGCAAGAAGAGCTGATGGATACGGAAGAGCCGCAGGCCGCAGGCCTCACCCCGCTCTCGGATGAGGCCAGACGAATAGAGCAGATGTTCTCCTGCAAATTTGAGGCGTTGTAGTCGGTGATTGAACGACTTTCGGGTTTTGCACCTCCTCTGAGGGAAAGTGCCCTAAGCTCTTATGCGGACACCCCCTTCTCGGAAGAGATCGCCCTCACCGAGATACCCAAGAAGTTCACCTCCCCATTCGTCAAGCCGTACGATGGGACTTCTGACCCGGACAAACACATTGCGCAGTACAAGTAGAAGATGCTTACTGTGGAAATCCAGAAGAAGCGCAAGGAGGCTTCCATGTACAAGGGATTCGGTTCTAGCCTGACAGGGGCCGCCTTGCAATGGTTCATATCGATTCCAACCGGAACCATAAGATCCTTTGCTCATCTGTTTGTGGAGCAATTTGCTAGCAGCTGAGTGACCCCCGAATCCTCTGATGACCTTTTTGAGATCAGGCAGCGTAAGGCACATCCACTCAGGAGCTACCTTCATCGCTTCAACAATCAAAAAGTCACCATCCCAAACTTCAGCGTTGCCACTGCAATTTCTGCCTTTAAGAGAGGACTTCTGCGTGATGGTGATCTATACAAGGAGTTCACCAAGTACCAATGCAGAACGATGGAAGACGTGCTCTCCCGGGCCCAGGCGTAGATCAAGTGGGAAGAAGATCTGCTTGCTAGGCAAGAATCTCGAGTCATGAGGACTGAGAAGACGGCCAGAGATGACAAGCCTTACCAAAAACCTACTAGAGACGATGGACAGAAGGGAGCCAAAGGACACAAACCTCTGGGTAGGCCATACGTAAACAGATTCCCATCGGTACATACTTGGGCGAATGTATCCAACTTGTCAATATCAAGCACAGAGCTGGTAGGAGTCTTGAAAGTTATTAGAGGCCAAGTCAAATGGCACCAGAAGATGAGATCACCCGACCATCGCCAGAATCCAAACAAATGGTGCGACTTCCACAATGACCATGGTCACATAGCAGAGGGTTTCATATCGTTAAGTATAAAAGTCAACAAGCTGATCAAGAAGGGACACCTACGAGAATTCCTTTCCAACAAGGCTAAAGAGATGTTGGATAACCAGGAAGAAGGAGTCTTAGTCGGGCGTCAAGCACCTGATTCCCCAAGGCACGATAGGGTGATCAACGTCATATCAGGAGGTTCGGAGATAAGTGGCATCACACACGCCGCTGCTAAGAAAATCACAAGGCTCGCTAAACAATCTTAGCACCCTAGAAGTCAAGCGCCAGAATCTCAGCCAAGAAGTCATATGCTTCACGGCTGGAAGACAAGACGGGATCCTAGCACCACACCATGATGCATTGGTTGTCTCTTTGTCGGTGGCAAATTGATTGGTGAAGAGAGTACTCATTGATAATGGGAGCTCTACAAACGTACTTTTCTTGTGAGCATACGCAGACCTGGGTCTGCCCAGGAAGCCTTGGTCAAGAAGACCACTCCGCTGGTGGGCTTCAGCGGGGAAGTCACGCAGACCGTTGGAGAGATAGCGCTTCCGGTGTGCGCCAGAGGAATCAACTTATCCACATAGTTTTCGGTCATAGACTATCCCTCTGCCTACAACATGATCATGGGCAGACCTTGGATACACGAGATGAAAGCCGTGCCGTCAACCTTGCACCAAGTACTCACGTTTCCAACCCCATGGGGAATTAAAGAGATTAAGGGTGATCAAGAAAATGCTCGATCATGCTACCAGGCCACTTTAAAAGGAAAGACGGGTCCGTTGTAGCAATTACAGAGGCCACTTCCCATATCGCATACTAAAGAGCCGGAAGTGGAACAGCTGGATGACGTTCCCCTTGTACCCGGAGAGCAAGGCAGGAACCTCAAAATAAGGGTAAGATTGCAACGCAGATTTTCCCAGATCCAACGTAGATTGCTTCACCTGGTCCTAGGTGGATATGCCAGGAAAAGACCCGGAAGTCATAGTCCATAAGCTGCAAGTGGATCCCACATACCTGGCAGTCAAGCAAAAAAGGAGGAAGTTCGCACCTGAACGAGACAAGATCATCAATGATGAAGTCAAAAACCTCCTGGCGCCTGGGTTCATTAGAGAGTTCCACTATCCGGATTGGCTAGCAAACGTCGTCGTGGTCAAGAAGAAGAATGGAAAGTGGCGGGTTTGCATAGATTTCACATATCTAAAAAAATCTTGCCCCAAGGATCCTTTCGCACTGCCCCACATAGATAAGCTGATAGATGCCACAGCTGGACACCAGCTAATGAGCTTCATGGATGCCTTTTCGGGTACAATCAAATACTTATGCACCCGGACGACCAGGAAAAGTCGTCTTTCATGACCACTCGTGGAATCTACTGCTACAAGGTAATGCCTTTTGGGTTGAAGAATGCATGATCCATTTATCAGAGGCTAGTCAACATGATGTTCGCAGACCAAATCGGCCAGACCATGGAAGTCTATATAGACGACATNACCCACCTGCAGCAAGCCTTGTCTACCTTGAGGAAGTACAACATGAAGCTCAACTCCTCTAAGTGCTCATTCATTGTAATCTCGGGGAAATTCTTGGGGTACATAGTCACATACAGGGGCAATGAAGCGAAGCCAGAGCAAATAAGGGCGATCCAGGCGATCCTTTCGCCCAAGACTCCGCGAGATGTCCAGGAGCTGACTGGAAGAATGGCGGCCTTGAGTAGATTCATATTCAGGCTATCCGATAATTCGCATGCATTCTTTGAAGCCCTAAAGTTCACAGGGAAATTTGAATAGAACCAAGAGGCCGAAGACGCCCTAGTCAAACTCAAAGAGTATCTCACAACACCACCTCTTCTCTCCAAACCTCAAGACGGAGAGCCTCTGCTCCTGTACTTGGTCATCTCAGAGCACGCCGTAAACGCTATCTTGGTCAGAGAAGAAGAAAGCAAGCAACGTCCGATATATTACGTAAGTAAATCCCTTCTGGACACCGAGACTCGCTATAGCCACCTAGAGAAACTAGCTCTCGCCTTGGTCATCTCGACCAGGAAGCTGCGTCCCTACTTCCAGTCTCACCCAGTGATAATCGTCACATCTTTCCCTATCAAGTTTACACTCCACAAGCTATAAGTTCTCGGAAGACTGGCCAAATGGGCAGTGGAACTTGGCGAGTACGATGTGATCTTCCGTCCTGCCATGGAAATTAAATCACAGGTCCTGACAGACTTCGTAGCAGAATTCTCCCCGTCGATGGTACCAGGGGCAAAAGAAGAGGCCATGATCCAGAACGAAAACAAAAGTGAAGAAGAATAGGAACTCTACGTGGACGGATCCAGCAATATATGAGGGGCAGGCGTAGGCCTCGTGCTCATCTCACCAAGAGGAGAAGTGGTACCAAGAGTAGTAAGATGCAACTTTAGAGCCACCAACAATGAAAGTGAGTAGGAAGCCTTAATTGTGGGATTCAACCTGGCAAAAGACTTGGGAATAGAAAACTACAAGTCTACAGTGATTCCCAACTGATCGTAAGCCAGACGCAGGGCGACTATCAATCAAAACACGCTAGCATGACCAAATACCTGGCCATAGCCAAGAGGCTCATTGATTTCTTCAAGGCATGCAAGCTCACACAGATCCTAAGGGAACAAAACTCGCATCCAGATGCCTTGGCTAACCTGGCCTAAGCCCTAAAAACAACAGGGCCAACTAGCGTACCCTTGCTGGTTCTCCAATGGTCGGCTACCGATGAAGATGCCGAAGGGCTTCAGGTTTCCAACATAGAAGAAGAAGAAACTTGGATGACACCCATTACATCTTACCTGAAGGATGACGTCCTACCAACTTGAGGAGTGAATGCCGAAAGATCAAAAGGCAAGCACCCCGCTACTGCCTGATCCACGGAAAACTCTATAGAAGATCCTTCTCTGGTCCATACCTCAAATGCATTAAGCCGGAAGACGCAGATCTAGTCCTCAAGGAGTTGCATGAGGGCGAATGTGGATCTCACTCTAGTGGAAGAAGCCTGGTACTAAGAGCCAAGAGAGCAGACTACTATTGGTCTACAATGGCCCAAGACGCCCTCCAGATGGCCAAGTATTGTGATAAATGCCAGAGCCACTCCCAAGTATCTGAGCTACCCCTGGAAAACCTCAAATCAATGAGCTCTCCATGGCCATTCATGAAGTGGGGAATAGACATCGTGGGAAAATTCCCTACAGCTCCCAGACAGCTGGAGTACCTCTTGGTAGTCACAGGTTACTTCTCCAAGTGGGTGGAGGCAGAAGCCTTAAGCAAGATTACGGATGTCCAAATCAAGAGGTTCCTCTGGAAGAACGTGGTAACACAGTTCAGAACGCCTCAAGAGATAGTTACAGACAATTGTCCGCAATTCACAAGGAAAAATTCAAAAAGTTTTGCGAAGATTGGGGCATAAAGCTAAGCGTCGCAACTCCAACACATCCGCAATCCAATTGGCAAGCCGAATCCATTAACAAGACGGTAGTCAACCTTCTAAAAAAGAGGTTGGAAGACGCCAAAGGAAACTGGGTCGAAGAGCCTTTAGCTACCTTATGGGCATGTAGAATCAGCATTGAGACTTCAACAGGCCAAACACCTTTCTCCGTGGTCTACAGAATAAAGGCAGTGTCCCCAACCAAAGTCAGTGTCCCCATAGTCAGGTCAGAACTTCTAACCCCAAGTGAAAATGAAGAGCTGATGGCTTTATCCCTGGATCTCCTTGACGAAAAAAGGGAAGTCGCAAGAATTCGAAACTGGAAGTACCAACAAGAAGTGGCTCACAGCTAGAACAAGAAGGTACGAACCCGGACGTTCCAACAAGGAGAATGGGTTCTGCGCTGAGTCTTCGAGAATACCAGGGACAAGGCAACAGGAAATTTAGCGACTGGCTGGGAAGGACCATACCAAATCGTGGAAGTCAAAGGATGCAAATGGTACTTACTACTTGTTTGATGTTGTTGAGTGAATCCCTTGAGATGCAAATGGTCTTGGCTTCATCGTCATATCGTACCATAAGATCTTTATCAACTGTGCATCCAAGTTGTGATTTAAACTCCATAATAGCTTCTTCAGCCTCAATTAGGAACTCACCCTTACTTTGATCTTCTTCTTCGAAAGACTCCTCAATAAAAAAGGTATTTGCTTCAAGTGCTTTGTTTTTATCAAGAGAGAGACACCTTTCTTCTTGCTCTTCAACCCTTGGTATATTTCTTGTTTCGATTTCCTCCAAATGTGCCATTTTATCTTCCATTTGAGAGCCAAATTGGTTGGCTATAACTTTCATCTTGGTGCAAAAGGAATCAAAGGTTCTTTCTCTCTCAATCCTAGTCCTTTCTTGTTCTTCCAACAACTCCTTAAGCAATTTTTGGTTCTCATGTTCTCTTGAAACTTTGCAAGGATGATTCTCTTGTCCTTCGCATTCCGTTTTCCAAGAATAGGATCTCTCACCATATTCATGTGAATTCGTTAGAGCATAATACCCATGTGTTTGTTGCTCCCTTGTGGTGGACGGCTCATAAGCTCTATGGTAGCTAGGGGTTTGAAGCTACCTCTCTTTCTTGTTCTTCCAACATGAGCTTCAACATTGAATTCATGTAGGAAGACATCTTCTTTCTCTCTTGTGATTGTACCTCGCAAAAAGAAAAAACACTTGAAAGAAAGTTAGTAACCAAACAAGATAAAAGAAAACTTTGAAATCCTAATGTTAAATCAGACTAGCTCCCTAGCAACGGCGCCAAAAACCTGATAGAGAGATTCTTAACAAGTTTTAAATTTATAATATCCTTGAACACTAACAATATCACTAGCCACAAGTATATAGCAATGCTATTGTAGTATTTAAGGTATCGATCCACGGAGAGCTAAGGATCTAAGCACTAGGATTGAGACAAAAATTCCTAAGGTAAGCAACAGAAAAGTGTTGATGGAATCTACTAACTAAAAGATAATTAATGCAAAGAACAAAACACAAACGAGAAAACAAGATAGAAAAGGCATTGGACCATGAGTTTAACTATCATGAGGATCAATTAACAATAAAAAAAATGATGAAAATATTGGATTAAACACCATCCTAGAACATGGAGCTCACAAATATGACTAATCCACTTCCATGGCACTAATCACTTCATTAATCACCTAATTAGACAAATTTCCCAATTGCAATCAAATGATCAATGAGCATTAATAACAAGTCCATTTGATTCACTAAACACCCTAATAATCAATTCCCATTTGCTAGGTATGTAGAGCTCAAATAAGATTGGTTCAAGCATTTCATCGAACAACTTCCGGGCAACAAAATGCACTAAGTCTAGAATGACCTTCCCAAGCCTACTCTAGCATTAAGCACAACCAAATATGAAGGATCTAACAAGATACAACCTATAATATCATCATTCTACCATAAATCAAATTAATCTAGCCAAACCCATGATCCAACAAAAGACTACTAAGTTAAAGCCATGTAAAACTAAGAGATTGTCACTAATAGGAAAAGGATAATTCCAGTGTTATTATCTACAAAATAAAAGGGAGCAAAAAATTATTAGTAATTTAATCTAAATCCTATGTGTTAAAACCCTAAAAGAATTAAAATAACTTAGAAGAAAAAAAACCAAAATTTTTACAAGAAAACCAATTTTTTACAAAGAAATTGAAATTGCATAGAAAGAGATAAAAAGAAATAAAATTTTTCTAGACCTAATCCTAGATCTAAATTTTAAGGTAAACATAACTAGTCCCTGGCAATAGCGCCAAAAACTTTATGTGAGGTCAAGTTTTACCCCAGTTAAAACCTAGCTGCAAGTGCACAACATTCGCAGTAATACAAAGGAATCGAATCCACAGGAACAAGTAGTCACACTTAGAACCTATATAATTTTGGACTAAGTTAAGAAAAAATATGCAAGGGTGTTGTCACCGTTTTTATTTGGTTTTTATGGTTTTATTGATGCATATGAACCTACTTTACATGCTCATTTACAAAGGTTAGATCAATGAAAAGATATGCGTCAGACAAAAGAAAGTTAATGTAAACAAGTATGAGTTAAAAAACGACTAGGGGCATTAAGTATCGGTCTAGAACATAGCCACTAAGATAATTATTCTCCACTTTAGAGGTTCGGGATTCTATGCTTCATATCAGAAGGACCTAAACTTTCGTATGACCTCAAAATAATAAACACGCATAAAAACGATCGAGACTGATTGTTCACGATTCTAAAGTCGATCTACTTTCAAAAACTACTTAGAAAGGCTCACCAAATACTAGATCCAGTGGTAAGACAAGCTTTGTGGAATGGATACCGCTATAGATTTATTCCCGTACCAGCTTTTGTAGGGGAATAGCATTACGAATGAATAAAGGTGATAACGTTATTGATAAAACCTAACCGACTAATCTATCCAAGTAAACTCATTGACTCCTTGTAATCTACTGTCTAACATGAAAACTAATAGATTACAAACATGTTAACACGAAATCAATCATGGCAGCAAGCATTCATATCAAATAAAATGGAGAAGGATAGATAAAATTGAATGATAAAAGAAATATGGATATATTGAGATGAGACAGATCCTTAGGAGACTACAAGGTGCATGACCAAAAAGGGTGTCGTCCCTGCCTTATTAGGCATTTATTCGATCTAAAACCTAAACAAGTCCCTTCAAAACAAAAGCTAAAACCAACTACTTATAGTACATTTCCTCATTAGGTCAAAAGTGTAAAACCGGGCCTTTAAGGCCTCTATATGTTGGGCTTCATGTAAAGAGGTCTTGGGTTGAGTTGTTGGCAATAAAAAGGCTTGTAATAGATCTATTTAAGTCTGGAGAATGTCTGGTTTGAAACTCAAGTGGTCTTCCTTTTGTTTTGGCCTTTCTACGCATCCTTGATTTGCGAGACAGCTGGACCAGTCTTCAGTAATATTAGTGTTACTCTTCTTCTAATGCTCCAAATTATGCAAGATCACCTTGATATGAAAGCTGATTAAATTCTCTAGCTCCTGTTCAGATTTCACAAAAATTCATTGAGGGAAAGGCCTTCATTTCGGATGATAATTCTGAAGCTCAAAAACTATCAAGAAACTGACTTTGCTCCAATAAGCTCCACAAAGCTCCAAATATCATTGGTTGACCTGAAATGACTTGAAATACCACAAATAGAAGAAAACTACTTCTAATCATTGAGAATTGCATAAAAACACCAATAAAACATACTAAAATCTAAAGAAAATTGGTAAAATAATGATGTTAACAACTCCCCTGGACTTAGCTTCTAGCTCGTTCTCGAGCTGATAAAAAAAAAGAACAAAGAAGAAGTTTGAAAACTTTGAAACCAACCTAGACTTTGTGAAATTATTGACTTTTACTATCGAAATCCTATAACACAAGAGTCAACATTTAAATAAAACTCTCATTAATAACTACAAGTCTAGCAACATCCCCAATTCAGCCACAATCAACATGAGTTACCCAAGATCTCCATCACCACTCCTAAAATATACAGCATGCGGTCTTTTCGAGGTAGTATTGATCAAAGATCACATAGACTCAACTCAATCAAGATCCTAATATTTTAGAGCCCACAATCAGTTCATTTCCTCTTCCTTATTTACTTTTTAAATGCTTTTTAGAGGTTGATTTCTCCCTACCTTTCTAGGGTATCATTTTATTTTTTCTATCGATCTCTTTATTCTTTTTTTCTTTTAATCACATTCGGATTTTATTGGTTCCAAAATTCACAATAAGCATAAGCATCTTTTTGATGTTTTCTGTTAAACAGGAAAGAGGGGAACAATAGACTAATGTTTTTGAATCTGAAGAGAAGTCTTATTCAATGCATACCAAGCTCCAGGAAAAGAAAATTAAGTTCATTAAGATTTGAGTGGCTTAGAATTATCCAAATATCAAGTGATATGGTACCTTGGTTAGCTGATCCATATGAGATTTCCCGAATGGCTTAACTGTATTCGAGCTCTGACACTACGGATACTAGTCCTTAATCACTTGGTTAGTTCAAAGTCAAGCTTGTTTCCAGACTTACTTTGACTCAATAAAACGTTTTTTTTTAAACGACTCAGAAATCACGAAAAAGAATCAAAAACAAAGAAAAAGAAGCATTAGTAACAATAAGGACCCCTCGTACTTAACATACACCGTCCCGGTGTAAACTCAAGTGAGGAAGGTACTGACTACTAATCTAAAAGTTAGGGAATAGGATTTACTAGGCTGTTTGTCGAAAATATGGAGAGTTAGAGGGCCTTTTTTGATGTTTCGGTAAATCGAAATGAAGAACAATGTTCCGTTTTTGCAATCCGGGAAGACTGCTCCGACCAAACTGAAAACTTACTACAAAATTGCAAATTTGGTTAGAAAAAAAGAATATAGAGGCTGAAGCTCATACCAATATTGTTGTGGCCGAGTTTGGTCTCTTCGGAATGCTCGGTTTTACTGATCTTGATGAGAAACTAGGTTGGTGCGAATATGACCATTCCAAGGCTGGTTTTTCTTGATAAAACCCTTATTCATATGCTACTAAGTAGTAAATTGTCAATTTGACAAATTGGTTCACGTGGCGGAGCTTGGTTTGGTATTGGCCGAGTTTTTCTTCGGTTTCTAGCCAATCCCGGACTCCAAAGTGAAGTATGAGCGTTTCCAAATCTACTTTTCTTGTTCTTCATAAAACTCCCACTATATCTAGGCATTTTCAGTAGTAAGACCTGGTTCAATTCCTAGATAAGAATTTTAGAGAAACCAAATTCATCGGTTTTGTGTCCCGTTGAGCCAAAGGTCGATGAGGATCTCTTCCAGCCTGTTTCTCACATTTTTCTTAAGGTATATAATGGTGTTCAGCTAGCATGGAAGTTTTGTTGGCTTAGATTGCTCTTTAGATGCTCCGGTTGTGGTCTTTATTCCTTTGATCACATTTTCGAGCCTTAGGATGTGGATGGCAAATCGCTCTGCCTTGACTAGATTATTCATAGCTTCAAAATAATTTTTTTAACACAATACACGTTGGCATGAATTAAAATTGAAGTTCTCTCTCAGAGTTCCTTTGAATTCCAAATTCTCGCAACTGTTAGCTTCATAGGCTCGCCTTTGTGTTTAAGGGTCTTTGAGGGGGTTTTAAAAATTTAAAATATCCCTTAGATCCTCTGTGAGGTGTTGAAAAAAAAAACTTAGTTGATTCCATGCTTGGTGGCAATAAAATGGCTAAGATGCAAGAAATTGCTCGGTTTAGGCTTCTTGTAGCTTCAAGTGTGTATCCTTGTATTCTTGAGGTTCTAATCCTGAAAATCACCATAAAATGGTATATAAATTTTAAGTTTACTTTGTTACCTCGAAATATTTGAGCTTATGCATGATCCGACCAAGAAAACGTGAAAATTGGGCATTCAGTAATGTTTTTCGCGGCCAAAAGCACTTTCGAATGGGTAATGGGATGGTCGGGACGTGGAAATGGATGGGTAGGATCGTGTAAGGATCGGGACAGGCTGTGACCAGGTGGCAAACTGGCCAGGACCGGTGTTGGACAACACAGTCCACGCGGCCAGTCGTGTGAGGCAAAAGCCTCAGCAGTTTGAGGCACAAATCCCCTGCAACCGGTCGGGGGCTTGTTTTGCCCAGGCAGCCGGTCGTGGCACTCCTTGGACCAGTGTTGGGAGCTTCCTGGGACCGGGTGGTAGTGCTCCTATGACTTGTCGGTGCCTTGTTTTTTGCGAGATCCAGTATTACGACTCAAACGTCCAAAACATGTCCGGATCAAATTGTCTCCATTTTCTTCCTTTTCAAAGTAATTTCCCACGAAAATCAAAGAATTAAAACTTTAAAAACATTTGTTAAAACTTCTAACACCAAATTAAACAAATGTTTCCTAAGATTAAAGTCTAAAAAATCAAAATCAAATAAAGCTTAAAGAAATAAAACGTATGGGTTGCCTCCCATATAGTGCTTGTTTAAAGTCGATTAGCTTGACTCCTGGAGAATTTTATATGTGATGAAACCTCAGCCGAGAGTTAAATTTCCATCCTCATTTTGTAGATTCTTTATATGAAACCTATTCTCGTTCTTGTGCTTCTACTTTCAATGCAACCGTTCTTGTTGGTTGAGGGCATCTAACCTCCATTGTTTAATATCCTTGAAGTGCTATCTTGTAGTAAGTGCATTTTTCCATTTGGCCAGTCCATGACAGCTCCTACAGATGCAAGAAAACCTCTTCTAAGTATTAAACTTGACGAATACTTCTCTGCTACTTCAACAACCTGATATTCAGTAGGCACGAGAGAATTATTGATTCTTATTAAGATACCACATAATGATCCTACAGGTCTTTGTATTGATCCATCAGTGAAGATGATACACATCTCCGAAGTCCTGAAGTTTGTGAAACCAAGCCGCGCAGCAATATGTGCTGGCATGAGGTTCACTCCAGCTCGGGAATCGCATAAAGCATTCTCAAAGACTTTTTTGTTGATGGAACACTTGATTAGGAAGATTTAAGGGTCTTCCAACGGTAGAAGTGTGGTGTAACGCATGTTGGGACCCCTGATGTTGTTGAACATGCCTTCTATGCTTTCTAAGTCTTGTGTTTCGTACTCAAGACACTTCCTGAGCTCCTTTTTAGTGGCCCATCCTCTGTCAAACATCATATCAGCTGGTAAGTCTTGAGATATCTTGATAAATGCTTCCCAATTCTTCCATGAATTGGAGAGATTTGCTTATCATGATCCCATGTTGACATTGTCACTTTTGTGCTTAAATCGAGGCCTACAGTTCGATTGAGTGGCTCGGATTCTTGTTGTCCTCTTAAAGGGCATGTGTGATCATACTCCTTGGGGCGAGTTTTGATTGTCCAAAGGCTAGAAATCAAAAGCTAGGACCTCTCCCTTCAGGTCATTTGGCTTAGTGACGAATTTAGTGGAGTTTTCTTCATTCTCCACTTGTTTCTTCTCAATGTTTTTGAGATGAGAGCTTAGGAGACCAAGATTAATCTTAATATCATGAATCTCAAGGGACTCGTGGTCCATTCTTCTCATGCTTTCCTTGTCCTCTTGCTGGTCATCTTCCATCTTCTTGTTCGTTCAACTGGCTCTAGACACCAATTCTCTCAAACTATCTTCCAGCTCTTCAATCCTTTCATCTTGTTCTTCATAGAACCGTTTGATCCTTAGATTTAAGACTCTAAAGTCCAAATAAAAGATCATTTTCTTGGCCTACACGTCCTCAGCCAAAGACTCAAGTCTTTTGTCCATAGATTTCACGTTCATCCTCTCTTCAAGGAGATTTTCAGCTTCTCTTTGGGTTTCTATTGAATTTCATGGGGAACGAGTGTCAAATAACCCTTGGAAAGAAGCTTCTATGTGACTTAGGCTCATGTTTATGCCTTGATTAGTGAGTTCAAGCTTCTCAATTCTCTCTTCAAGGGCGAAGTATTGATTATCTATAGTAGTATAGATTTTCTGCTCTGTGTCGATTTGAATCTCGAAGAGTTTCTCTCTGAGGTTCTCATCCTTGAGCTCCAGATAGTTAAGAAGTGTGTAGGTACTTGGAGGATGATGTAAGGAACGTGATACCTTCGACCTTTGAGTGCTACGTCGTGAGAGATTTCAGTTCAAGGATCTTCCTTCATGGTTTTGAAGCATAGGTCTTCTTTGCTAGGATTCATATGGGTTTTCCATCGGTATTGAGTCAAGATACCATCCTCCTTGATTGAAGTTGTGGCTTGTACTTCGCCTTCAATCACGTTCTCCATGAGGTTGATCTCATGGCTCAGCATAGTCTCCCTCAGGCTCATAGGCATAAGGATAATACTGAGTATCATCCATGAATTCAAGTGAGTGCACATTAGGGTAGTTAAATCTTTTAAATTTTTCATCCATGACTGTAGAGAGGCTTAGGGTTTTGAGTTTTCGGCTTTGGTTCCTTGTATTTTCCTTGAAAAATACAAGAGAAACAATTAAATAGGTTAGTATGATGGAAAAATCATTTTCCTAGAAGGAAACGGATATTTCCAGTGTTATTATCTACAAAATAAAAGGAAGCACGAAATTATTAGTAATTTAATCTATATCCTATGTGTTAAGATCCTAAAAGAATTAAAATAAGTTAGAAAAAAAGAAAACCAAAATTTTTACAAGAAAACCAATTTTTTACAAAGAAATTGAAATTGTAGAGAAAGAGATAGATAGAAAGAAAAATTTTTCTAGACCTAATCCTAGATCTTAATTCTAAGGTAAACATAACTAGTCCCCAGAAACGACACCAAAAACTTTATGTGAGGTCAAGTTTTACCCCAGGTAAAACCTAGTAACAAATGCACAGGATCCGCAATAGTACTTAGGGATCGAATCCACAGAGACTAGCAGTCACACTTAGAACCTATATGATTTTGGACTAAGTTAAGAAAAAAATATGCAAGGGTGTTATCACTGTTTTTTTTGGTTTTTATGGTTTTATTGATGCATATGAACCTACTCTACATGCTCATTTACAAAGGATAGATCAATGAAAAGATGTGCATCGAATAGTAGAAAGTTAAAGTCAACAAGTAGGAGTTAAAAACAACTAGAGACATTAATTTTCGGTCTAGAACACAACCACTAAGGTAAATCCTCTCCACTTTCAAGGTTTGGGATTCTATGCTTATGATCAGAAGGACCTACACTTTCGAATGGCCTCAAAATAACAAACATGGATAAAAACGATCAAGACTGATTTTTCACGATTCTAAAGTCGAACTACTTTTGAAGCCTACTTAGAAAGGCTCACCAAATACTAGATTCAGCGGTAAGACAAGCTTTTGGAATTGATATCGCTATAGATCTATTCCCGTACCAGCTTTCATAGAGGAATAGCATAACGAATGAATAAAGGTGATAAAGTTATTGATAAAACCTAACCGACTAATAATCCTATTCAAGTAAACTCGTTGATTTCTTGTAATTTACTGTCTAACATGCAAACTAATAGATTAAAAACATGTAAACACAAAATCAATCATGTCAACAAGCATTCATATCAAATCACAGGGAGAAGGATAGATAAGACGAATCCTTAGGAGGCTACAAGGGGCAAGATCCCAAAGGGTGTCGTCCCTGCCTTCTTAGGCACTTATTTAATCTAAAACCAAAACAACTCCCCTAAAAAAAAATCTAAAATCTACTACTTATAGTACATTTCCTCATTAGGTCAAAAGTGTGAAATCAGGCCTTTACGGCCTCTAAATGTTGGGCTTCGTGTAAAGATGAATTGGGTTGAGTTCTTGGGAATAAAAAGGATTGGGATAGACCCATTTAAGTCTGAAGAATTTCTGGTTCGAAATCCAAATGGTCTTCCTTTTTTTTTGGCCTTTCTACGCATCCTTCATCTACGAGACAGTTGGACCAGACTTCAGTAATATTAGTGTAACTCTTTATCTACCACTCCAAATGATGCAAGACCACCTTGATATGAAAGCTAATTCAATTCTCTAGCTCCCGTCGAAATTGCATCAAAATCCATTGAGGTCAAGGCCGTAATTTTTGATGATAATTCTTATGCTCGGAAAATGTCCAGAAACTGACTTTGCTCCAATTAGCTCCACAAAGCTCCAAATATAATTAGTTGACCTGAAATGACTTGAAATACCACAAATAGAAGAAAACTACTTCTAATCATTGATAATTGCACAAAATCACCAATAAAACATAATAAAATATAAAGAAAAAGTGGTAAAATAATGATGTTATCAAGGCAACACACAGGATAGTGAGATATATCAAAGCTGATGCAGGTAAAGGATTGTTCTAATCAACAAAGTCTGAGCTTAGATTGAAAGCTTTTTCAAACTCAGATATGGCAGCATGTCTAGATTCCAGAAGGTTTGTGACAAGATTTTTTGTTGTCTCGGGAGATACATGGATCTCATGGAAGTCAAGAAAACAAAGGACAATGCCATGTAGTAGTGCAGAGGCGGAATGCATGGCATTAGCAGATATAGCATGAGAGTTAATATGGTTTGATAGTCTTCTTAGAGATCTTTGTATTGTAAAGCATGAGCAACAAATCTTTATTGTGATAATACATCCGCCATTCACATTGCTTTTAACTCTGTGTTTCATGAAAGAACGAAATACACCGAATCAAAATTTTCACGTTGTATGAGACATAGACAAGTGAGGCTTCTTGATTTTTATGCATGTTACATCAGACAATCAACTGCCAGGCATTTTTACAAAACCCTTACAACATACATTCTTTAAGAGTCTCATGGATCGTTTTCGTTTTTCAAGCCTCTATCTTCCTTCTTGAAGATTATCATCTTGAGGGATGGATATTAGAGCTTAAAAGGTTATTACTAAGGATTAAAAGGTTGTAAAATGATGGTTAAAGTATGTTAGCTTATGGTTAATAATGTTGTAAATAGTTAAAGTTAAAATAGTTGTATATAACAGAAATACTACTGTACATTTTGGATTAATCTAATGAGAAATACTTTTTCAGTTTACTCTTTTGCTTTTTTTAGCTTCGATCTTCAATACACTGAATCGCAAAATTAGCTTGAGGAAATGTCTCCAATACGCCCTATATGTAGTTCACTAACCGCAAAAGCCCCTAAAATAAAACAGAATTCATAAATCTTTATTTGTAATTAAGAAAAGCAGGAAAGTACGTAAAACTCTGTCCAAGTTGTAGAAATTACGATTTATACCAAGGCTCAGTTAGTCGAAGAGGACGTGGTTTGAGGAGCATCCTCAATTCAAACACTAATTCAACATGAAAATAGACAATAACCACAAGGTTCAGGGAATGTGGATATTATTGCTACAGACTGTCGAAATATCAAAGCGAAAAGAAGTGTGGTTCATCGTCAATGGCGTTCTCATCCGGTATGGCCAGAGCGAACACACATTGCCATTAGAACTAAATTGCTGCAACTATACTCTCGGCTACAAAAAAGGGGTAGTACAGAGTTCGTGAAGTGGCATTTTAAGGGAACAATAAGGTTGGAGGATGTGAAAGCGAAGCTGGAGGGAATGGAGCCCCATAGAGATAGGCTGAAGATTGCAGTACTATACTTCTTACCAAGAGTGATTTGCGAGCAAACGAATTCCCATGGTCAGCATGCGGACACACATTAGCTATAGCGCCGATGAGACTTGCATTTCTGTAACTCATTAAAAGCAATTCAGGAGAGTCTGGAACAACACTTTTCAGCATCTGGAAAAACCAAATGCAACTGGCATTATTCTCACCATCGAGTATAGCAAACGCAATGAGGTATTGGTGACAATTAGGATCCTCAGCCGTGGAAAAAACTAGTACACCATCATATACATTCTTTAAAGAAGTGGCATTTACAATTATCACTTTCCTCATATTTACGAACCCTCGAATACAAGCTCCGAAAGCTATGAAGAGGTACTTGAAATTCCTTGCCTCATCCAATTTAACACTTGTTTTTATCCTCGGATTTACCATCTCTAACATGTACAAATACTTATACAACTTCTTATAACTTTTTTTCGGACTACCAGCATATCGCAAAGAGTTTGATTTTTCCCTCTCAACGTTGTGGAGTATGATATATTGGCACCGTGTTTCCTTTTAACAAGATCCATGATATCTTTCGAATTTGGAGTTTCCATTTTTCCTGGATATTCCTTGTTCAAAAGAGATGCGATTAATTTTGCTGAGCCTCCCTCTTGTCGTTACTTGTACTTTGGCTAGTCTCTGAACATGTAGGCATCTTCGTGTACGTTCTAGTCGAGAAAAGTTTTGTACCGACTATCCTTGTGGCTCATAAACCCCATTTAAAGTTTGGTCGACAACATTTTACCACCAATCGCGAGGGATCCGAATTTTTAATGGTATGACCAAGGAATTTCTAAAATGCGACTCTCTCCACCAGCTGTTGAACTACCGCCTTGCGTGCAAATTCCTGAAGCTTACTCAGACCCAAACTGTTTTGCCATGCCTCTATAGACTGACTAAATTCTTTGAAATATGGATGCTAAACAAACTCATCAGCCATTTGCATTCAATCCAAATCGGTATCCATTGCGATATCCTCCTCTACACCATGCTCAACTTTCTCTGCCTCTAACACCTCATTCTGTTTTCGTAGCTCATCTCCTACATAGAGAGTAATGGAATTTAGTCCTACATAACCATTTGGATCTAACTCTTCGTAGTTCATACCAAATGAACTTTTCTCCCCTCCAGATAGTTGCTCAAGCTGTTCCGATCTACTCGTAGCCTCCACAAACAAAAGACATCTTCGTTTCTCTTTATTGATGGAAGTTAGGTAAAAAACATATCTACATCATCAAAAATAGTAATTTTTCCTTACATCCAATCAGCAGCGGAATGTAGCTAAATTCCAGTTTAACTTTGCTTTTGTCATACGCTAGCTTCTTATAAATACTATCTTCTACGATAGACAAAGTTATATTCTCCACTGATGCCTTTGATATTACACTACACATGCAACCTTGGAATTTGAAATTTATGCTCACGTGCTTGCTCATTGTGTGCTACCAAGACAATGCAAAAAAACTGAATAAATTATCCATAGTTGCCCCCCCCCTAGTTTTACCAGTGCTACTTAATTCTCCTTTCGAAAGAACTCAAATTGAATGGTTTCGGGTGCGAATCTACTACCTATTCAACCCATTCGACCACTGAAATGCACTTTCTTACCGATTTGGTGTACTAACCAACCCAGAAACCGTGTCAAAACACCAATGTGCATACCTAATTCAACAATCAAATCCAATTGTAAACCCTAAACTAATGTTCTTACTAATGCACCTCGGGGAGGGGAAGAGAAATGCTAACCTCGATGTCAACCGAAGCAATGGAATGCTCGACGTCAGCAATAGATTGGTAGACGGCTCACGACGATGACGAGAAGACCCGACGGAGAAGACTCGTCGAGCTGAATTTATTTTTTATTTTTTCATTTATTTTCTCTTTATTTTATTTATTTTTTAGTGAGGGCATTTTAGTCTTCTCGTGTAGCATTAAAATAATAAGGGCATAGAAGGTTAAGGAGGGAGAAAAGAGATTGATGTTTTCTTTTTAAAGGGCTACTAGGTAGTTGCCCCGCATAAATGCGAGCTTTAAAACTTTGCCAATATTTTTGTACATGATAATTTCATAAAATTTATGAGGTATGATAAATATAAATATTTATATGATATTTTAAAATTTTACTTTTAAATTTTTAAACAATGTAATTTTTTATTTAGTCAATATACTTTATTATATAAATTGTAAATAAGGTAGTGCATGCTCCGTTTGGCATGTCTAACATAAGATTCAAATATTACGAACTTTAATAATCGACTCCGCTAAATATGTAATCTTAAATACTAAATTATTTCATTTGACATATCTTGCATAAGATTGAAATGTTTTTTGTTTTTAACGTTCGACCTTGTTAAAAAATATAATACTAAATTCTTAGTTTCTCTATTAATACTCTTAATACTAAAATATTTTAAAATTTATTTAAATATACCTAGATTTTATATTAAAAAAACATGATTGATTTCAGTAATGTTAATATACCTTTTTAATTTACTATATTCCAAAATAAGTTTATCTTATATAATATTTAAGTAGAATAAATCAAATATATAACATAATTTATTAAGGATAACCATGGCTTTTTAAAATAAATAAATCTATAGACTTTATTCTTTAATAATTTTGTTTTTGTTTAGTATTTTCGTTTTTATTTTTAAAAAAATAATTTTAATATATTATTAATTAACTAATTCATTAAGGATAACATAGTAATCAACCAAATCAACTTTTAATCTGGTGCAAACTGACTTCTTACTTAATATATATGATTAGCTGATGTCTCAAATTGGCTTTTCTCGTCAAGTCTCAACCTTTCTCCGCTCTAAAGTTGAGGTTTCTTGAGAAATTTTATTTTAATATAAATTTATGGAGCAATTTAAAATTTAGGGAGGTTTTGGTTAAAGAAAAAGCGGAGAATCAATCCCAAAATCTTCAGGTGTAGTAAGATTAAAGAACATATTAGTAACATGCCTATCCTGCGAACCACGGCAAATTATTTTAGGGATTCGATTAGCAAAAAAATCCCTAACTAACCGAACCAAACCACTATCTCCTTACCAATTGAAACCGTGAAACACTAAACCAACCTAAACTGAACTGAAACCCTTCCTATTTAATTCTTTTTACCCTAAAGCTAAACTCATCTTTCCTTTTTCTTTTTCCTTAAGCCATTGACAACAATCAGAGAGACTTAGTCAACAATTTTTCAAAGCAAAGAGATGGAGAGAAGAGAGACAGTGAGAAAGAATTATCGTCTATGCCTGTTCAAGTCGTGGAAATTACGATTTATACCGGGTTTTATCCGTTTGACTCGAATTATTAGATCTAACACGATTTTTTAATAGAAATTCAAATCATGTAAACCCCTAAATTTGATTTGAATTCAAAATTGTAGCATTCTCTCATAGACGATTTATGTTCTTCGTGAGACTAGGGAAAAGTAAAAAAGTATCTCATTGATTTCTCGAGAAAGCTTATCTGCAGAAATAAAAATGGTGGAAACAAGGTGGGCTTCAAAGAAAAAGAAGAAAGATACTGAAAAGATCATCATGAAGAAGAAAGTCAGAAAGAGGAAGGCGAAGCCGACGAAAGGAGAGGAAAAGAAGGGGAAGAAGGCTAAGCCGGTGAAGATGGTAGAGCCGACAGAGAAGACGCATGTGTCAAATCCGGTAGATGTAACTGATATATCGAGTAGGGATGAGTCAGCGGCGGCTTCGATAAACGTGCTTGTAGAGGCTCCCGTGGTATATTTACCAGAGGACGACGATTTAGACAACCAAGGTATGGAGGTTGTCTTGAGTGACGTCGGAGACGAGGATGCAAACAAGGATGAAGATGAGGATAAAGAAAAGAATGTGAACAATGAAGAGGAAGCAGCAGACAAGGATGAAGAAAAGGATGCAAACAATGAAGAGGAAGCATCAGATGGTGGAGAAAGTAAATTTAAAGGAGAGGATGAGAGGTATCGATTTGCAATAGTTCCTAGTATCAATCCATAGCACTTTCATTTTGAGGTTACTAATTAGAAATTGGTTTTGATTCGTAGATTTGATGTCATTTACATTGTCTTGGAAGGGAAAAGTGGATAAATCTATAATACTAGGAAAATTTGGAGATGATGGTGATAAAAGTTCAGAAAACTATTTGGCGTGTTGATATATTATCGATGTATGGTACTTGCAGGATTTTGAGGCAATCAAACCAGCGAGAATGTACTTCTTGCCAATGAAGTACAAGAAAAAGATAAAGCTAGGGACAAGGTGCTTGGTATCAAAAGCTAGTGACAGGCTAGCAAACTTGAAACCAAGGCTCAGTTAGCCGGATAGGAGGTGGTTTGAGGAGCATCCTCAATTCAATCACTTGTTCGACATGAAAATAGACAAGAACCACAAGGTTCAGGGAATGTTGATGTTGTTGTTGCGGATTGCCAAAATATTAAAGACATAAGAAGTGTAGTTCATCGTCAATGGCATTCCCATCCAGTATGGCCTGAGGGAACACACATTGATATCAGGACTAAACTGCTGCAACTATCCCCTCGGCTACAAAGAGAGGGTAGTACAGAGTTCGTGAAGTGGCATTTCAAGGGAACAATAAGGTTGGAGGATGTGAAAGCAAAGCTGGAGGGAATGGGATCCTATAGAGATAGGTTGCAGATTGTAGTTTTATACTTCTTAACAAGTGTGGTTTTCACGCAAATGAAGAGTGGAGTTGGGGCAAAAAGTGTTTTGCATTTTTCTAAAGAGTCGGGACTGATATTGTGTTCTGCAAGACCTTTCCGTGGTGGAGATACTCCTATGATTACATGGTGAAGGAGATCTCTCACACTTTGAATCATTTTAAAGGGCAGGTGAAGGAGAAGTTTTATGGCCTCTTCCATGTTTCTGTCCTCCATTGAAGGTAAGTAAAAGAGGATTATGACATTGTTATTATTGTTTATTGTTGACCACTTAAGAAAATGTGGATTTCATAGCTTCTTGCTTTCGAGGCAATTTTGCAGTTGAGAATTAAGTTCAGAGACTCGGTTGGAGGAACTATATCAACTGTCCGAGGATGTGTCAGTCAACTTTCAAACCTAGTGAAATGAAAGGGTTTCCTCTTTCAAGAATATATGAGGAACTGGGCACGACAAAGGTAAGTTTCCTCTGCATTTGAGAATTATGTAAAGTATAACGGAAAAACTAGGGAAATCAACATGGGTTTTATGGACATTCATAGGAAATTGACAACATCTTTCCCACCAAATCTGAAGTGGAAAATGCTTTCTTGGATGAAATCATGGAAGAGGAGAACAATGTTGATGAGCCATGTCTTGCTGTTGACAGTTGGGTTAAACGGCCCAGTGAAGGTCTGAAGGTATTTTTTGAAGACATGTACTAACAAGATGTTGCAACTCGAGAAGAACATATAGAACAATATGAAGAGCTAGCTCAGCAAATTTCGGCCACTAAAGGCTCCACTTTCACCCCCAGATTGTCAGGTGTTATGAAAAACATCCAAAAATTAAGTGATCAACTGAACAGAGGTTATGGCTAAGCAGATCGAAAAGGGTTTTCCATGAGACGGAAAGGAAAACTATTAGCCCCACGCAAAGATTGTGAATAAATGATTGTCTGATAATGAGCAAGGAATATCCGTCTTTCTGCTAAACAGGATGTATTGAACTCATAATTCACTAGAGACTTTTTATGAATGTCAACTAAGTATCGTAAGTAAATTGTTCTCGATTGTTCAATCATTTGATTACTAGAGTCATTCATTGATAAATGATCACTATGAGTCAGAGTCAACAGAGAGTTGAGAATAAAGTTGAAAAATTTGTCTCCAAATATAACAAAAGGTTGGCTCCACTTGAGGCATTTGTGAAGCAAGTTGAGAAAGGAAAATCGAAGAGAGGTAGTGATTAGAAAGTTCACAGTCGGTTGTTTGAAACTTGTTTGTGTATTTGATGAACTTGATTGGAGTGTTTGTTTTAAGTGCCTTTATTGGCCATTACTTAAAGACAAAACGCATTTTTGTGCTATTTGCTATTTGAATACTTCTTCGATAATCTTTTATTGACAAGTGTCTTCTTGGAAACAGTCTCTCATTGACGTAGCACAACACAACCTTAATTTAATAAGTCATAAAACCATAGACAAGTCTTACAAAAACATAAACATAATCATAAAACTTAAGTACTTGATTTGCAAGCACGTTTCATACGGGTCACAAACTCCTTCAGCTTTGCCAACTTTTCAGCAATCTTATCGACTTCTTGCCTTAATTTCTCAACCTCTTCCTCGTCACCAAAAACCCATGGTTGACGAAAGTTGAGATCACCATCATGCGTGTCAACATCTCAGATAGTTTTCACATATATTTACCTAGTATTACCAGTTCTACTTCCAACCATATCAAGTAGTTTATCCTAGTTTTACAAGTTACACTTTGCCAATTACAAAGAAATCAAAATTATCTTGAAGTCCTTACACGTGAAGTATCTCTTCCCAGATAAAGTATCAAAATCTCCTATGTACTTTGTATTTGGTGAGACTTCGCGGATGATTCGTCCCCCACATGGGAAAATTGTCGGAATCCCATTTTGGACATCGGCAGCGTACCCAGTCATGTTCTAGTATTTCTTCAGCTGCTTCCTATCCTTTTCCTCGACGGATGGATCTCGGTAATTGCACTGCCTCTCCATGAATTGGTAGACCGAAAGAGAGAGAGAATGAGAGTGATGAAAGAGATAGAGAGAGAGACAGAGAATGAGAATAATGAGAATGAGAATGATGAAAGCGAGAGAATCTCGTGTAAAAATATAGCGCCAAACAAGTTTCATTTTCCCGCCGAAAAAAATTGTTTTAGTTATACATAGGATACTAATGTTACAAAGGTTCCTCATAGTTCTACTTTTGGTGTTTTTCCATAGTGTTAAGTTTTACCTATACTTTTAGTTTGTTTTAGTTGTTTTACTATTAATTTTACTACATGGACATGTAATACTGAATGTTTTCTGCCATAATATTTTTTGAATTCAAGTTCTCTTTGAATTTTCCTTTAGAAATTGGTCTTCACTAACAAAGTGTTCTTGAAAATACAAGCTAATATATCGAGGGAAGGAGAATGACTCATTTTTGTAACATATGTTATATTAAATAAGAATGGTATATTAACTTCACCAATAAAGTTTTTCTATATTTTTAATCTGATTTTTATTGTTTAAGCATACTTGCAAATAATTAGTTTTACTAAGCAAATACGTTATTTTACACAGCAAATATTCTAGTTTTACGCAGTTTTCCAAATAATACATGTTTTACAAAACAAAGAAAGGAGATAAATTCATTCACTACTACTCCTTCCAAATAACAACAACTCGAAACCAAGTCTTTTCCTTGCCTGCCGTTTGTTTTTTTTTTCTTTTACATGGTTTTCCAACCGATGGAAACCTCTTAACATTTTTTCTTCTCTTCCTCTTCAACTGGTTGGGAGGTATGATATGCAACTTGTTTATTACATCAAGTATAATCCAAGCGACTCATCTGGTACAACATAAATTGTCCAGTAATAACCAATCCAGCCAGTAATATTTTGCGCACAGGTGATGTAATTCTATCTGAATATCATGACCACGACCCACGCCGGCATCAACATCCTTTCTTAAAAATATGAAAGCGCTGAGTGCATGGATACAAGGATATTTTAGATAATCAAACACCTTGCAACTACAACTTTTCGCTAACAAGTTTAAGAAATAACTCTTCCCGTCAGCATCAGTGATATTGTACTCAAGGGAATAACTGTTTTGCTCCCTCACAGGTAATTTCTCAGCATCAACCCATAACTCATGCAATAATTTCTCCAGGAAAGGCACCAATTTGGGTTCAATCGATCTAGATTTGACGTCCTTCCAATGTTCATTAAACCAAGTAGAAAATTTTGTGAAGATTGCATCAAGCAATAGTATCAGTGAATACTTCCTTTCATCCTTAAAAACGGTGTTCAAAGACTCCACATTATTGCTAGTTTCCAAAATGTATCTGACACCTGGAAAAAACATCTTGTCCATTGTTCTTTCTGGGCACTTTTCTCCAAATACTTGATCGCTAAAGGATATATTGTCTTAAAAGACACGTAATCAGAGTTGAACTCTTCCACCGTGTAAAGCCGACCAAACTCCATGAATCTCCATGTGAATACGTCTTTGTTGACATTAGAAGCATGCCCTTTCACATTTTGGGACAAATTCCATAAACAATGCCCTTGGTGAGCATGCGGAAACACATTAGCTATAGCGCCAATGAGGCTTGCATTTCTATCACTCATAAAAGCCAATTCAGAAGAGTATGAACAACACTTTTCAGCACCTGGAAAAACCAAATGCAACTAGTATTATTCTCACCATCGAGTACAGCAAACGCAATGGGAGTAATGGTAACGATTAGGATCCTGAGTTGTGGAGAAAACTAGTATACAACCATATTCGTTCTTCAGAAATGTGGCATCCACAATTATTACTTCCTCATGTTTAAAAACTCTCGAATGCAAGCTCCCAAAGCTACGAATAGGTACTTGAAAATCCTTGCCTCATCCAATTTAACACTTCTTTTTGTCCCCGAATTTACAATCTTTAACATGTACAAATACTTATACAACTTCTTGTAACTTTCTTCCAGACTACCACATATATCACAATCAACTTGATTTTTCCCTCTCAACAATGTGGATTATTATATAATAAACTCGAGTCTCCTCTTAACAAGATCCATACCTTTCAAATTTGGAGTTTCCATTTTTCCTGGATATTCCTCGTTCAAATCAGATGCGACTAATTTTACTGAGCCTCCCTCTTGTCGTTACTTATACTTTGGCTAGCCCGTGAACATGTATGCATCTTCGTGTACGTTCTAGTCAAGAAAATGTATGTACCTTCAATCCTTGCGGCTCGTAAACCCCATTTAAAGTTTGGTCGACAATATTTTACCACCCATCGCAAGGGATCTGACTTTTTAATTGTATAACCAAAGCATTTCTCAAATGCGGCTCTATCTACCAGCTCTTGAACTACCATCTTACTTGCAAATTCCTAAAACTTACTAAGACCCAAACCGTCTTGCCATGCCTCTATAAACTGACTAGATTCTTTGAAAGGTGGATGCTCAACAAACTCATCAGCCATTTGCAATCAATCCAAATCGGTATCTATTGCGGTATCCTCCTCTACACCATGCTCAACATTCTCTGCCTCTAACACTTCATTTTGTTTTCCTAGCTCATCTCCTACATAGAGAATAATGGCATTAATTCCCACATCACCACTTGGATCCAACTCTTCGTAGTTCATACCAGATGAACTTTTCTCCGCTCTCAACAGTTGCTCAAGTTCTTCCGATCTACTCGTAGCCTCCACAAAAAAAAGTCATATTCGGTTCTCTTTATCGATGAAAGTTTGGTAAAAAAACAGAACTCCATCATCCGAAATAGTAATTTGTTCCTTACATCCAATCAGCAGCAGAATGTAGCTAAATTCTAGTTTAACTTTGCTTTCGTCCAATGCTAGCTTCTTATAAATCCTATCTTGTCTCATAGACAAAGTTATATCCTTCCGCTGAGTGCCTTTAATATTATATTACACATACGATGATTATGGACCTGATCTTTTGTAGGGATTTTGTAGGGACTCATATGAATCAACTTACAAAGGAACACCAGTTTTGGGTTCATATGAGTGGAGAAACGCTTCCCATAATTGGTGCAAAGAAGTTTCCCGTGTCCAAAAAAAGGTAAGGAGCTCCAAATTCAAGGTTCTAAGGATTCCAGACGGCCAGAAACATTCCTGAGAACATTGTTTTCCTCGGTAAGTAAAATAATCATTTTACCCTAGGACTCGCCTTTCCTTTTTGGGTGGTTTCCAAATATGGGAGGTTTTTTGGAAAGTTTTCATTTTAGAGATGTTTCCTCTTTGGGTGGGTTTTCCTATTTTAAACTTTCTTTTTTGGGTCGTTTTACTTTTCAGGAAAATTTCCATTTAGGGAAGTTCTTTCCTTTTTGTCAGTTTCTTTTTTTGTAACTTCCATTTATGGAATGTTCCATAAATGGAAAGCTTCCATTTTGGCAGGTTCCCAGGTAAGGTCTAACCTCGGGTTTTCCTGGTCCAAGTTTCTCATTTCGAAGGTGTATCATCAGCCAGTCAGACCGGAAGTTCGCGGATGGGGAAGTCGAAGTCCCAATGGTGCTTCCGCGAGTTGGTTAAAGCTAGGGTTAGAGTGACAGAGGATCATCTTGGGGTAAAAGCTCAGAAGGCAGATCATCAGTCAACCAAGCTGGAAGTTCATATGTATGGTCAAGGTGAGTGTTGAGGTTACCAGTTTTAAATTTATAAGTGCCTGTTTCCTAATAATAACACAATCCGCAAGT